>JAOCNB020159661.1:0-10119 GCA_026546465.2 Palythoa caribaeorum | reverse complement strand
AGAAGCTTTGATTTTGTAGCTGAGTTAGAAAGAAGAGTGCGTATGCTAATGAGACAAAAAGTGTAAACAGAAACTCGCCTATAGGTACTCTATAAAACAGCTTCGAGATCAAAGAAATCATTACTAATATTATTATCATCCTGAAGCTAGCTAAGCAAAGTTCTTTTACCGCTGAGCCTGAATGGCCCATTGGAGCCGGTGCTTATCCTCCGGTTTCTGTAGTGTTGAGCTTATGAGAGCCATTGACCGGCTCCCCCTGGACGGGACACTAATCCGTCGCAGGTTAGCCCCCAGTAGAAGCTGGTACTCATTTTACCAACATCGAGAGGATGGAAAGCTGTGTCAACTTTGGCGGAAAAGAAGATCACACAAATGTTCTATGCTCAACTGAGCCGGGCTTTGAACCTGGGACCTTGTGGTTAGAAGGCAGAGATCTTACCACTGCGCGCCAACCACGCGGCCATTATCACCATTTATTAGTAAAAGGTTTTGCACAAAAACTTGAATGCACACGCTCAGTAGACGCTTATGTCAACCAAATCAAAATTACCATTAGAATTGAATATTTTACTTAAAAATGACTCTGAAACCAACTACAAAACGCGGATAAAACTGAAAATTACGCGAGAAGCAGAACGCTTGTTTGTTCCTTCGCAGTTGCTTTTAAAATAAAATAGTTATAGCAAAGAGATAAATGTAAAATCATTCGATTCAATACATCTTGACAAGTCCAATTTAAATGTCGACTCCAATATGAGTGCACTTTTGCGGCCATTTAGCAGTTATTTTTGCAATTTTGGTTTTGTTTTCGTATTTTCAGGTTTTATTTTCGCATTATTGCTTTTGTTTTTACAATCTTGCATTTATTTTGTATATCTGCTTTTAGTTAAATTATGTTCGTTTTATTTTTGCATTTTGGATTTTATTTATCGATTTCGAATTTTATTTGTCCCGGCTTTTATCATAATCTTGACGAGTAACGCTTGGTGTTTCTATTAATATTGTAAACCTACAATGTGTTCGATACATGTAATTTTTTGTGAATATAAAAGAATTTCATTTACATGTAAAGCCGATCCTCGATAGTTAGTTATAGTTCTCACGTTTTTTTTAACTTGCTGGCAAATTTTAGTCTTGTCCTTTTTAAATTTCTCTTGTTAAAAATGCTTGAAGTAGTTTGCAAAAGCGTGATGGGAATATTAATATGTTCCATACAAATGATTTATAATAATTAAACGGGAGGTGCACGTGTGTAGCGGTTTAAGAGTGTGATAGGCGTTTTCAGTATGTTTTTAAATAAAGGGAGGTGTATGTGTGTAGTGGTTTAAGTGTGTGATGGGCGTTTTAAGTATGTTTTTAAATAAAGGGAGGTGCATGTGTGTAGTGGTTTAAGTGTGTGATGGGCGTTTTAAGTATGTTTTTAAATAAAGGGAGGTGTATGTGTGTAGTGGTTTAAGTGTGTAATGGCAGTTTTGTGTTCCGTGCGAGTGATTTGAAATAAGGGAAGGTGCATGGAGTGTGTAGCAGTTTGCGTTTGTGTTAGGAAGTTTGAAAGTGATTTCTGTTTTTGAATGTTGTAATGAAATGTTTTGGTTTGCAGACCAGTAACCCTTAAAATTTCAGGGGTAGAAAGTAATATATGGAATATCGAATAAAGAATATCGAACAAAAGCATGTAAAGGGATATTGAATATTTACCTCTAAAGAAATATATCTTATTTGCTGGCTGGGAGGTCCGGAAAACCTTCGGAAATCTTCGGAAGTGTAAGGAAATCTTCGGAAGTTTTCGAAAATCTTCAAAAATGGTTAAAAAAAGTTTCTAAGACATTTTAAAGACTTTTCAAAATTTTCGGAAAAGTATTTAAGTCTTCGAAATTGTTCGGAAATCTTCAGAAATGATTTAAAACCGTTTGAGAACATTTTTGCGATTTTCGAAAACTTTCGGAAAATCTTCGGAAGTGTTCGTTCAGTACCAAAAGGAAACCCATGTCATCTGGGCCGCATGGGACAGCAGGGAACCTTGAGAGGTCAAGGAATGACTTTACTCAAACATCAAGTAAGTGGAATGGAAAACTGAGCCACTTTAAATAAATAATTAATTTAACGTCACTGAATTGCAATGCAATTGGTTGCCCACCTAGCCAGAGGCTTCCCCCCGGAGTCAGATAGAGAGTCGACAAAAATCTCAGCCCACATGCGGGTCCCAGTCCCCGGGATTCGATCCCGGGTCGTAGAGGTGGCAGGCGCGAGTGATGACCGCTACACCAACCTGACTCCCTAACTTTGGCGGAAAAGAAGGTCACACAAATGTTCAACTCTCGGCTGAGCCGGGCCGGGGATTGAAACCGGGACCTTGTGGTTGGACGGCAGAGATCTTACCCTGTGCCAACCACTTACAAATCGATTAAATTTTGCTAGCGGTTTCTTTGTTTGTCGCATTTTTATTGAAATTGGTTCTGAAATCCCACACTTTGAGAATTAAGAACCGGAATTTCAGTCATTTTATTGCTGCGGTTTTTTTGTCCCATATTGTCCCGGATGTACTTGGCAGTTGCCCTAACACATATACTGACAACTGGGGCTGCCTGTGAACGACTGCGTGAAGATACTCACGTTTGAATAAACAAAACGCACGCAGTCACGTAGTCACATACACATATGAAATTATGCAAATAAGCACAAATATTTGTAATGTATTATATTAAGATTGAAAACTTCCTTCACGCTTCGTCTGTGGAGGTAGTATTGATAAATAAAGACTAAATCATAAAAATATTAATTTGAAAAATGAACAACAATGCACGTAGTTAAACGAAGCCCCCACCCACCCTCCAGACATGTTATGGATTTGACATCGATGAAGGATAGGTCAAACTTATCAAAACCCCCAACCCATCCCCACCGGGCAACCTTTTTGTCAATACGGGTCAAAACGCATTCATCAAATTTCCTAGGGTTTGAGGACACACAGAAAGGTTTTGAAAATGTGGGAGTTGCAAACTTCATTATTTTCTCAGTGTTTGGAACGGGTGATCAAACACGCGTGCTTTTCGTAAATTTATATGCTTTTATGAAACTATCGTGCCCCTCAACAGGGTTTCTTGTAAAAGATGAACGCACTGGCAGTCAGCAAAAATAGAAGCTAAATAATAGAAAGCGTGCGAAGTGGCACGCCGGCAAAATTGTTCCGTGATCCATGTCCTACCAGCGCTTTGCTTCATTTCTTAGAATTGTAACGTTTTGGTTTGATATACGTCGCACGCTAGACACCGAAAGTATAAACAATATCGTTTTATGTCAAAAAAACTTCCAAAAATATTGTACCAAAACCCGTTACAGCTTCCTGTTTCGTTGTATCCAGAGGAACAAGTCAACTAAATAAGCAAGTTTGAAATAATAAGAAGAAAAACTGACAAACAACTTGAGGTAAGATTTTTGTCAAAAGACACTGAGGAGTGAAAAACGACACTGGAATGTCACCACCAAACTGGAATGCAGAGATCGCATACGTGTGTGTGTTGTTTATTCATATTTGAAGATATTAATAATTATATACACACGCGTGTGTATTCTTTGACAGTGGACATGCAAAGCAACTTTAAAGATTATTTTGACCATGTACAGTTTTTGCTCCACAGCACTTATCACTTTCGTTCAAAATCAGTAAGAATAATTTGTTTTAGAAATTCCGTACCAGTAAACGTCCCAAAAAACTTGATCGAAGAGGTGCACGCAACGGTCATCAATCCATTCAATAAAGTTATGTCCCCTAGAGTTCCCTGGTGGGGTTTCAATATTTTTCAGTATCTCCACCCACTGGGGCAATATTTGGCTAAGGGGTTCATCAGACTACAAACGTTGCTGTCTCAAGATGGAGGGAGTCGAACGTGCTGAGTAGATATTTATCCTCAAACATTTTCCGCTGTGAAAATATTGGAGTATGGTGTTTGAAATCAAAGATCTTTTCAGAGTACCAGTTTCTTCCGACTGGTTAAAATACACCGTGACACGAAAGGGCTTCACGGTGTCTTTGTAAATTGACATAATTTTTGGATTGCGTTTGGCCTTGGGACAGTTACTTTCACAAAAGATCTACATTACTTCAAGATTGGTTTTGCTTGGAAACCGGACACTATTTGGGAAATACTTGGAAAAACTCAGGACGCCAGATTTAGCTAATTTGGAGTAAAGGTTACAGGTACGTATAGCAATAATCCGGACACAAACTCGTACAAATAGTAGAAATCGAGGCGAAGTCCACTCCAACTTGGAGTTTGTTTGATTCCGTGTTGCGTGTAAAGTACGTTTCTTTAGTAATTTTTTTCCGCGTTTCATGATTTTGGTGAAAGCCAAGTTTCTTAAATGAAATAAATCTTGCTTTTCAATTTAAACCGAGCTTAAAAAGCTGAACTTGGAGTTGAAGGGTTACAAATACAACCGCGGAATATTAATCGAGGTCACTGCATGTTTTTATCGTGCAGTTTTATTTTTTCGTGACTTATGATTCGGCGACATATAACAGGCTTCTTTCCCTCAAAGAACTTGTACCGAATGCAATATTTGATATTTCTCGCAGTTATCTATGAGCGTTTTTTAGCTAAAGGGAGTATTTGTGATCGTGTGGTAGCTCATTGTTAATTTGCAGTATGTGCCCAGTCGCATGCACGTAACTCGCTCACAAACCAAATCGCCCACGCTTGAAATTCATTCAATGAGCATATTTCTCCACCTGTCATACAGACCTTGAAGTTGCCATCGCTCGCGCAAATTGATCTGAGAAGAGCAATTTTAAAATAAAAAGCAATTTTAAAATCGCTCGCCTACTCGCAAAAAAAACGCTCGTCCCATCAGAGAATACATAAAAAATTACTTTGTGCGCTTTGTATTTAGAGATTTGAAATACATTGTCTTCAAACAACTTAAAAAGAACGTCAATACATTTGGATGTAGAGACATGATTGTGTTTTCTATCTGGAGGCTGTGTTTTATGGCCTTTGTTGTTGTTTTTTACTTTATGTTTTTATATTTACGAATATAACTACATCTATTGTTTACTTGTGTGTAAAGACTGTGAGAAAACAATATATCAGAGAAACTTTGTGCAGATCGAAGCGTCATTTCCGGTGTTGTTTTAATTTGTAATCACAAGTAACATGTATCGTAAAAGACAAGTGGGCAAGTTGATTTGCTATCAACCACCACAAGCCCAAGGCATAACAATATTTCTCCTTTCTTTCAGGGCCATAAGAAACTCACAAAAACGAAAAACATGTCAGTGGTACCATTATCCAGCTATTTATACGCTCGCCATTTGGCTTTAAAGCCGAACAATTTAGGTCAGCTGGTAGATGATAAACGAAGTGGATCAGTTAAGTTTTGCAATAAAAACTGCGAGAATCTATCGCAATTATTCCACGGCACTGCCCCGAGGCCGAGATGCGTCGGAGCTCAAGTTACGCGGAACATGAAAGTTGATATGTGTGCTGAGTATAAAGGCCGTGTTACACGAGTCAACTTGCAACGACGATTTTCCGCGCAACGATGTTGCGAATCGTGTTGCCAGTTTTTGAAACCAATTCAAAAACTCGCAACATATTGCGCGAGGCCAGCGTTGCGCAGAAAATCGTCCGCAGTGACATGTTACACGAGGATCGATTTTCCACGATACGCTGTTGCGCAAAAAATCGTCGTTGCAAATTGACTCGTGTAACACGGCCTTTAGTATCGTCTGAAGTTTGCGATGCAAATGCGCTTTGTTACTGCAGTTTCATGCTCCATCGACACCACATAAGCAAAGTAACGTATAACTACATATTTTTTGGAGTGTTTCACACCGGCTTTTTTTGTTGAGCAAAACTCTTGAGTTTTTCTTTTACGAATTAATTTTGTTCTTCAAAATGTGTGACTAGAGTCACTGGACGCTGCATAGCCAATCAGAAGGCGCGTTGTATCTACACGCACACGAGCTCGTCTCATAGAAATATTTCAGTAATTTGTATTTTTACGCGGTCTTCTTTATTATTTAAAAAAAATCTGGTAAATGAATTCGTTTTGGAGGGATGAGAGGCTATTTTTATCTGCATCGTTTAATTTAGAAAAGTGTCTTGGTCATGCGTGATGAATGCGACGGGCCCTCTTGGCAACGTCACAACACGGCCTCTCACCATACCACGCTCTCGGGAAGGTCAAGAGTTTTTCTGTTCTTACTTCTTTACTCGTTACTAAGTTTGGCAGGAACATTTATTCTCTTTTGTCGAGTTGTTTTCACAGACACTTGTGAGTGAAAGCGTTGTGCTTTGTGCACATTCGAGAATGGAGCCGTAGCTGAACACGAACGGTTTGGTTTTTGCGGATCGATACAACCACGGCAAGATCAAAAGTTGAATTATGGATACTCTTATTGTCTGACTTGGTTCGTAAGTCCCGTAGGATTTATCGTTGAGCAAAAGAAGAAAAGAATTCACTCGAACGGAAAAGTCAATCACGAGCTGCAAAGTGCAAAATTCATCCGTGAATTCACAACAGGAAAAATTAAAATATTCTTGTCATATCCGAATTCGGCTTCGAGTGTATCTCGGTAGACCCACTTACTTCGGTAAAAGGTAAGTTAATGTAAATCAAAAGTCGAGATTTTCAATTTCTTTTCAAACGATTCGCTGTCTTGGGGCGAAGATGAGGTAATACTCTGAGGGAAGTTGATTACAATTGGAGCGTTGTTGGGCTAAATGACGACAAATGATCTTGTTTTTTTTGTGCCATATGTTAATCGCCATGTAGATCTCCATCTTTCGTGTTTATATTTGAAGAAGAAACGCATTTCTCATACTGTTCGTCTGAAATTATACTGATAAGATTTGTAAATTCTGTTTTTAGATTTAATAAGTCTTTATTTATAATTAAAAATTTCCTAGATGTTAAATTGATGTTTTGAAAGAAGTTTTTGTGAGAAAAGGCCCGTCTTTGAAATCTATTGAATTGACCAGCAGCGGGTAGGTAATAGCGTTGCTATGAGATAGCTTATAAAGTTAAAAACAAGTCCGTTACAATTCCATCGCTAGTTTTTTTTTCATCATGATATGAATTTATTCACTGTAAAAATATATTTCCGCTATATAGAGAAACAAAGGACATATACTACATGCATGTGTTGTAAAATTTTCAAACGAATTCGATTGCAATTGATTGATCATCTCCTATATAGTGATAGTTAATAAAGTTGTAAGGTTGTCTCTCCATAGACGAAATAAAACTCGACGAACTTTTCCTATGCTAAATTTAATAGATTTCAGTTTGATTTTATTGTTTGTAGTAAATTTTAAATTCATTGCTTTGATCTTTTGATCAAAACAGTAAAGGCTTTAGGTATACGAGTGTATAAATTATTTAACGTGCGCGTTTGGCTCCGTCACGAAAGAAAATTTGAGTCGAACGATCTCAGACAAAAGACTGAAAGGCAAATAAAAATTAGGTTATTGATTGCGTGTTGCAGCCATAGTGTTGACAGACCATGTCAATCTTTTGCCGTTATTTGCTGTTTATTTTATAACTGGGAGAAGATGAGCTTGAGCTGATGGCAGGATCCATAAAAAATTGACTTGCAAAAGAAACATAATTTTTATGTAGTTTTTATCAATTCAAGGTTATGTTGAAAATCTGGTTTGATTTGGAATTGATAATTTCCGCATACCTCAAGAAAAATACAAAACTACTGTAATTTGAACTGGCAAAATATAAAACGATACTTTAAATTTAAAATTTAAAAGCCACAGAATTGCTAAAGAGTAACTGAATATATGCGTGATTGTGAGTGACTTTAGCTTTAAGATCGAATTCGGTTGTCATATTTTTAAATTTAATTTGAGTATTCTAGTATTTCGTTTGCATTTGCCCATGGACTGCGGAAGACTTCTGGGCCATCTGATGTCTGCCTACCATGGGGAGTGAGAAGTTTTGGTATATTTGAAAATTTGTTTGACAGGGTCAGCATTAAACCACAGTTTCTAGCTGCTTTCTGGTTTCCAGTAATGTTGGTAAATTCTCCCAACTGAGATCCATTCTTTTTATATATTAGAGTTTTGGGAGAATTTGGCTTTTCAATCTCTACAGCTTATTCCACCTAGATCAATGCCATATTTCTCATTACCATTTATATTATTTTGTTTGAGTTTTGTAAGGAGAAGTTAGATATTGATAAATTGTCTGAACGTTTCTTTCAACTTTGGGGGCCCAGTCTGAAGCCTTCTAAATAAATTCTAGTTTAACTGAACAATGGGTTAATGCCTTGAATAATACTACAGCTGTAGCAAACTGATCGTTTAAATTATTGCAACATTTTGACTTATGCCTTCCTGAAGCTTCATTTGCGGAATGGAGAATTTGCTTCATTATGGATATATTTGGTGAGGTGTTAGAACAGTTTTCCTAGAACTTCACCAAATATTTTTCTTTGCTGTCATGCTTTTTGAAAAAAGAAGCTGCAGATTAAAGGTTTGTTCTTCTGTTTGTGTCATGTGATCACGAAACCCAGACCACAGCTTTTGCTGTCTGCATTGTTAATTGGTACAGTGGAGAATTTAATTATTTTTATTTCCTGTACAAATGATTAACAAAATAAATAATCAAATGGAGAACTATTTTCAAAGGCCACAAATCGCAAAAAAATGGCAAGTTAACTGTGATTTTGTTAGTCTTTGAAAATACGCTGGTGCTGATATTTTTTCCAAATTGCACTGTAGATCTCAATTTCTCATTTAATTACATTATACAAAAAAAAAATCAGTTTGTTTTTCTTCACATTGATTTTATGTTACAATTTTAATTTGTCTCTTTCCAGGTTAACACTTAACAGCTATACATTTCTGTGCCATTATTGGGCAGTCACACGTGTAGGACTGCCCCTGGAGGGGTAATATTATGGGATGTGCTGCTGGTAAACATGTGACCAGCAGCCCAGAAGTGAGCACTCAATCACTCACTCACTCTGCCACTCATGTTGCCGCATCAGTCCCAAAGGAAAATGGATGGTCAGCTCTTGTGTCAGGTAAAATGTTATTACCAAATGCATTTTAAATGCTTGTTAGCGAGAATGGTCAGCACAGGAAGTGGGAGGGGAGGGAAGGGGATATCTAGAAATGTGAAATCTCTATCTTTGCAGTAGACTGATGCATTTTAGTGACATTTCCTGCTCCCACATGGCTTAAACAATCTCTTGCATCCAATAGGCATCAATCATTCTGTAAGGGATGAACTATAAGGATCAAATTGTATACTATCGCAGTGTTTGAAATTTAAAAAAGATCCAGGTTCAAAAGACAGACAATCAAACCTGTAAATTTGGTTGCCCTGATAAATTATTGGTTGCCCTTTAGAACTGCATTTTGTTTGGCTGGGTTGCATGTCCTTTATTTATTACTTTGGCAACCAGCCTCTTAGTTTTACCAAAAATTGTTTGCCCGGTAAACTTTTTGATCATCTCGGGTATCAACCAATTTTGAGCACTGCTATCACCAACAATTAATAATTAATGTCCAATTTTTGTTTTTTTTGAAGATAATCAAAGGAAGTCGCCAAAGGGAGATGTGAATAAACTAATTAGCAAGAGAAGGGACTCTTCTGAGAATAAAACTCCAGACAAACCTAATTCAAAATTTATTAACCATGAGAACAATCATAAAACAAGTACACCAGATGGCCAGGAGATTGTAAGTATATAAAATAAATGTAACAATAATTAACAGTTAGAATACAAGCTCAAAATTTCTCTCAGCTGATAGAATGACAGGGGTGAGGCCCAATGCATTCTATCAATTGCTGATAGAAATTGACAGCTACCAAGAGAAATGTCTGAAAAGTGGTAACCATCTTCAAACATATGGATTAATAACTATTCTAGTCTATTTTAAATGGTGGCGGGGTTAATGCACCTTTCATCAGCAAATGTGGGGACTTTGTAAACATTTATTCTTCGATGCCAAATAAATAGGGGGTCGGAATAAATGGGGTTTTCGGAAAATATTTGAAAATCTAATAAGTGGGGGGGGGTCTTAATAAACGGGGAAGGGGGGGTTTGAAAAATATAAAAAGAGTTGTTCATTTTGCATTTTACTATTACAGTATAGA
>JAOCNB020159620.1:0-10119 GCA_026546465.2 Palythoa caribaeorum | reverse complement strand
AATGAAGAAGAAGAAGAACTAGCGAACGGCAGTTCGAAAATTCGGGAAACTTTTAAACGTTTTTATAGTTTTATCAGGTCAGATATATATATTTTTAACGTAATTATGAACACTGACCGCACAAATGTCAATACAAGTACTGTGATGATGATGATGAAATGATAATGATGATGATGTTGATATTGATGATGTGATGACGACAACAATGACAATGATGATGATGATTAAAATGGCGATGATGGTGATGGTGTTGATGAATATAATGATGATGATGCAGTTTAATTATCTCTACATATTTTAGACAGGCACCATGCATTTCTTTTTTAATCGGGGAGACTAAGGAAGGAAAAGAAAAAAAGAAAGCCAAATTAAGATTGCTTTGGATTGCTTTGCACTTTTTAACCTGTTAGCTCAACGGATGGATGTATGATGTAATGAGGAACAAGTTGTAAATCGCCATGTAATGTTTTTTTTTATTTTAGCCCCAACTGGACAGGGACCTCCAACGGCCATTTCACTAGACTCTACTAGCATAGCTCTCAACTGGTCTGAGCCTGAAGTCCTAAATGGTCCGCGGCCTCCAACCTACCGCCTCCATCGTGCTTTTGCAGCCCTTTATAATCCACCTCCAAGAGCAACCGCTGGCGCTCATTTTCCGGGGCTCGGTTACTATAAATTTCCTGCAGAGCTCGTAAAATCAGGGGCAACAAACAACATCGAGTTTTTCTTCCGCACTCAATATGCTGATGGTTTGATTATGTTTTTAGCCTCACAATCGCAACATGATATTCTTGTGATCGAACTTCGGGTTGGCAAACCCTGGTTTATTTTTGATTGTCAGGACAAACTTGTATCATTCACTGTAGCACAGACTGTTCGCTTTGACGATAATCAGTTTCACCATGTGCAGATAACACGAAATGCTAAGGTGGGAACTCTGTTGATCGACAGTAAATATTCTGCTACTGGCACCAGTAATGGTAGTTCAACAGTAATCTCTACAAGCACTGGTGTCTACGTTGGAGGTCTTCCAAAAGGATTCGAGATCGTGCGTAGAGATGCAAACCAAATTACCAGTAAACTAAATTTCATTGGTTGTCTTCGCTCACTCAAGTCAGATGGAAATCTTTTCGCTTGGAACAAAGCTATTCAAGCAATCTCGGTTGATCCAGTGTTGAGCGGATGCCCATCCCGGGAAAAAGCAAAGGGTATGTTTCTCCGAGGGGGCGGCTATGCCATTGTGAAGCCGGGCATATTTAGGGGAGGAACAATTTTTACCCTGCATTTTAAGTTCCGAACAGAGCTTCAATCAGGACTTCTACTGTTTGCGTACAGTTCTGTTGCTCACTTTGCGTTACGTCTGAGCTCCAATGGCTCAGCGATTGAGATTCTAATTTCAACCCCTACAACTCGAGTAAGTTACACAGTAAAACCAGCGTCTGGCTCTCTCTCAGATGGCAGATGGCATCAAGTACAGGTGACGAGTATCATTGTTCATCTGGCAGTTGTTATAGACGGAAAGTCCAGCACTTTTCAGCCCCTTTCTGAGCTTTCTATCAACTCAGATTTGTACGTGGGAGGAGTCCCATGGGAGACTAATGCAGCCAAGATACTGCAACAGAGCGGCATCGATCTAGATGAAAGCTTTGGCGGTTGTATAAGCGATATTGAGGTGATACCACGCAAGGTTAATCCTGTTCGAGACGTTATTGCTATGATGAACGCTGACCTGGATGGTTGCAGGCGCAACACAAGTGTCACATCTAGTGGCTCAGAAAGGAACAGTAGTGTGATATATGAGAATACAGCGGAAAGGTTTAATGACACTGAAGTTCGTCCATTCACAGGTAGGCTAGAGAACGTTTTATCATTTTAAACGGTTTTTGAACCCAATTAAGTAATGGTCCGAGTAAGAACTATGGTAGCTTCCACTATTTTTCACTTTCCGACTGTGGCAATAAACTACTAACACCACCATTAAACTTGAAGTAATGATGATAAACGAATTATCATCGTCGTAGGAATTTAAAAAAGCTGACGTCTCGAGCGTTAGCCCTTCGTCAGAGCATCTGAGAAAGCTGAGAGAATGAAGTGTTTATATAAGTAGTTAATAAATACAGAAATCGAAACAGATGAAAGGTCATTGGTCAAAGCTAATAATGATCAGATGAATGAAAAACGCTCATTAATATCATTAAGAACGAAGGTACCGAGTTTAAAGATATGTGTTTGTTCTTAAATAAGGCATAACGATCAACTGTTTCATCGAGTGTTGGGTACTTAAACTTCGTTTTACATGTAACTTCAGTAGCTATACACTTTCACAAGATGCTTCACTCTGCGGAATAACAACCTTCTGTAATTCCGTCTAACAGATTATCTGTATCGTGTGGAAAGTTTTCATCCTGGGACCGTGGGCTCAGCTAAGAGCACTTGGGTTGCCGTACGAAGTGGACAGGGAGGTTAGTATTATTTGATAGTTTTGTCCAGGGGTGGGAAGGGAGGGAAAAGGGACCGTGGGCTCAGCTAAGAGCACTTGGGTTGCTGTACGGAGTGGACAGGGAGGTTAGTATTATTTGATAGTTTTGTCCAGGGGTGGGAAGGGAGGCAAAAGGGACCGTGGGCTCAGCCAAGAGCACTTGGGTTGCTGTACGAAGTGGACAGGGAGGTTAGTATCATTTGATAATTTTGTCCAGGGGTGGGAAGGGAGGCAAAAGGGCAGTCGTGTAAATTTTGTTTTTTGTTCCTGTACATGTGATAAGTAGGTTACTGAAATCCGTTCATTCAGCATCTATTTCTTTTGTCTAGGGATGCAATGGAAAGGAAGGGAGAATGGTGGGGGAAGGGTTGGGGAAGTGGAAGGATGAAGAACCTTTGTCTTGTGTAGTTCGATGGTCCACACGTTTTACAAACGGGTCCAGTATGGAGCCTGAAACTATTTGTGATAAAAACGTTGTGTTAAAGCACGAACTCTCTCTGAAACATTACTAATTATTGATTATAGATGTAAGCAAATTGTAAAATGTTTATTGTATCAAAATAGATTTGAATTTTGCCATTTATTAGTTAATTGCTTTTTATCACATTACATTTTCCAGCTCCCTCTGGTATTGGTGCTCCGAAAACGCTAACGCCTCTGATTGGAGGACGTGCTGTTCACGTGACATGGACCTCTCCACAAATAGCCAATGGCATACTCACAAAGTTTGTCATCCTTGGTTATGATACTTCCAACCCAGGTTCCGAGCCTACTGAGTCCACGATCCTTGACACCAGCAGTCTCAATGGGACAATAAATGGTCTTAAGCCTTACACTACGTACAACATAAGGATTGCGATGTATACAATGGGCGGGAGTGCTGTTGGTCCAGGAAGAGATGTTACGACTGAACAAGCGGGTATTTTGATAATTTAATGTGTAAAAAAGTCATTGACTGAGTGGTTAGTGCTCACATCACCACTGCAACCAGTATTTTTAATTCATATTATATTTTTCTTTTTCTCCTTCTTCACCTTGTTATTCTTCTTGTTCAAGGACTAATTTCACTTTTATGTCAGGCAGACCAGAGATGCAGAAATCCATAACAACAGCAGCAAAACATAGTTCGAATAATTGTACATTTCACGACCATTGAACGCAATTCAAACGTGATTGAAATTGTTGAGCGAGGTTAAAATTTTAAACGCATATTAGACGTTCGGTTAGAGGTCAAGAGTTTTTCAATAATTTGCAGGGCTCGCACAAAGACCAGAAAACTGGAAAAAAGTCTGGAAATAAAAACGAATTCTGCAAAAAGTCAGGAAAATAAACCAAATATCTGGGTTTTCTGATCAGAAAGTTAACATTTACATTTGAACTAGTTCTGGCCATATAATTTTATATAACTTTCTTTATATAAATATTGAATAGAAGTAAACTTTCCTCTTTTAAATAAAGAACCGAGTTATTTTGCTTTTGCTTTTAGTACCAGAAGGAGTTCCTGCCCCCAGTGCTGAGCGCCGCCCACGGTCACTATATGTTTACTGGTCAGCACCCTCCTCAGAGAATGGAATTATTATTGGTTATAATTTAACTGTCAACAGTCAGTTGGTGTACAGCGGTATCGAGAGGAACTTCACTGTGCTTGGTCTCTCAGTCTACACGGCATATAACCTCCAACTTACAGCGTGCACGGTGATTGGCTGTGAGGAAGGCCCAGTGGTCATTATCTATACCGGGGAATTGCCCCCGGACGGCTTTAATCCACCAATATTAACCACCCTTGGTCCTAATGAAGTTGAAGTTGCATGGTCCCAACCCCGGCAACCAAATGGGATCATAGTGCGCTACGAGGTTCTAGTTGGTACATCAGACGTGACATCACAATATGAATCAAGATACAACGGAAGTCGGGCGCATCTAAGTACAGTAGTGAGGAACCTGACAGCTGGAACATTATATTATGTACGCGTTATGGCCTATAGTGGTGGGGGAGGGACCTTGAGCAATGCGACCACTGTCACCACGAAACCGGACGTACCGGCAGATATACCTCCACCAGATGTGACTCCCATCAGCCCGTATGCTCTCTTTGTAAACATTTTACCACCTCGGAAACCGAACGGTGTTATCATCCGTTATGAACTGTATGTTGATGGACAACTTGCCTTAAATGGTACTGCTACAAACCACACCGCCACAGGTTTCCGCCCGTTTTCTCTTCACAAATTCCGTGTCCGAGCGTGTACAGTTGTAGGGTGTAGTAGTAGTCCTGAAGGAGAGGCCTACACCTTGGAAATCTCACCCAACGGGACGGTGCTTCTAAACGCGTCCATTTTTAATGCTACCACACTTAGAGCCTGGTGGTCTCGTGTGGCTGTCCCGAATGGAAATCTTTCCTACAATTTAATGATTCAAGGGGAATTTTTGCTACATTCGTCTCAAAACCTGTTGACAGAAGTGAGAATCGAGAGGGCGATCTCTACACTTTCGGCTGAGAGAATGTTTAGTTACACCGGATTAATTGCATTTAATAATTACACCGTCTGGGTTAACGCTTCAAATACAGTGGGTTTCGTGTTGAGTAACACAATCTCTGTCACAACTCCTGAGCACGGTAAGTAACGCAACACAGTCACACTGCTGTGACACACAGGAAGTAGTGGTTAGCAGTAACTTCATAATTGCCCAAAGTTGCTCGATGTAAAACTAAGGGAAGGGTTAAAGGGATTATGTACTGCAAAATGTTTTCGTTGCTGTTGTTTGGCCAGTTCAAGTACAGTAACTCAGCTAATGAAGTTGCCCCTTAACAGCATTTTAGTTAAAATATAAAACAAATAAACGCAATTGCTGCCTATAGCTGTATAAAAGATGGTAAAAACTCTAAAAATTTTAAAGTTGGATAGAATCTAAAATCTTAACTTTCGCCGTTCTACGACATTATCAGAGAGGTTTGCAATGGAAGACAGACGCACTAAGACGATTATACCGTAGAACGGCGAAAGCTAAGATTTTAGATTTTATCCACCTTACAGAATTTTAAAATTTTTAGAGTTTTTACCATCTTTTATACAGCTATTGGCAGCAATTGCGTTTATTCGTTTTATACAGTAATTAAGATTTGGTGATTCTGTCTGGGAATCCACAAAACGTTTTCGTGGAATGTCCAGGAATTTAGCAATTTTCTTCAAAAACTCGTTAAAAGTCAAAGACCCTTCCATGCCACTAGAAATATTTTAGTTGATTGTCGATTAACTTTCATATATCGTTTGTCTATAAATGACGTTCTGAACATTTTTTGCCCTTGAGAATATAGTTAAAGTGGCTTAATGCTGCATATTTTGTTTATTTTAGTACCTGGTGGCTTTAAACCATTAAATGTTACCGTTCTGAGCTCAGAATCTGTACACGTGTCATGGGCGGTGCCAGTGTTGCCCAATGGGAATCTTCTTGGCTACCAGCTGCATCAGAGAGAGGCTCAGCTTGGCTCGGTTGAAAGGGTGATTTACAGAGGCAGTGGACTCAGTACCAGGGTTGTTGGTCTGAGTCCCTACACTACTTATGAGTTTCGTGTGAGTGCCAACACGAGTGTGGGGCCTGGGTACGGCCCTTATTCACGATTTACCACTATGGAGGACGGTGAGTACGCATGCGTGAGATATAATCATTTTTGTTCCGTTGAAAAGGTCACATTCCAGCAGTCCATCTTTATCAAAACCACTTAAAAAGTTGTGAGTTTCATGCAGGAAATATGAAGTTATGTGCATTGGGGAAATTTAGATATTTGATACTAATATCACGGTAGTAAAAGAGATACAGAATTAATTACGAGATAATGATGATGATGATGATAATGATGACGATGACAATGACGATAACGATGACAAAGATGATGGCAGTGATGATGATGATGGCAACGATGATGATGATGGTGGCAACGATGATGATGATGATGGTGGCAACGATGATGATGATGATGATGATGACGATGATGATGGTGATTATGATGATAATTTGTGTTTGTTTACTCACCAGTGCCGGGACCCATTGATCCTCCAAATGCAATTCACAGAGATTCGTTGTTTATCGTGCTGGGCTGGTCGCCCCCAACTCCACCAAATGGAGTGTTACTGCATTATGTTGTGTATCAGAACGGCTCAGAGGTCGCTCGAGTGACTGGTAATACAACACAACATCGTGTAACTGGTTTGCAACCATACACTTTGTATGTGTTTCGTTTGAACGTGTGTACAAAGGTTGGGTGCAGAAACAGCTCAATTTCCAACATACGAACTCTAGAGTCAGGTGAGCCATATACAATATCATAAGCTCAAAGAGATGTTTGGTGGGTTTAAATAATATTAATGAATTTTAAGCGAAACTCATATAGTAGTAATGGTGACAATGTAAATGATAAATAAAAAAACTCTCGATAAAAATATCCAAACTAACGATGATGTCTGTCAACGCGTGTGTAATTAACTGTTTAACATCAAGAAACCTGTTTCATATTGCAGTTCCAGAAGGTTTGTCGCCACCGCGGCTGTCCTCCCCCTCTCCTCGTAAGGTGGTTGTATCGTGGGATGAACCATCTGTAACAAATGGCAAAATTGCGTTTTACGTGATCGAGCGCCGCGTGAAGGGCCAAGCACTTCCGGTAAACGTGAGTCAAATAGCGGCATCTCTTCCCCGTCGGTTCACGGACACAGTGCAGCCTGTAACCACGTACGAGTACAGAATTGTGGCCTATACAAGCGCAGGAGGAACACCCGGGCCATACACCAACATAACTACAGCAGAAGGAGGTAATATATTAGTGTAATTAGACCTTCCCATGCGCCAACATTACCACAGCAGAGGAAGGTAATACTTTAGTGTATAAGGCCATACCAGACGTGAAATGTTTTTGCACAAGTCGAAACATGAATGTCACTTATCTAATATGCATTTAGTAAAAAGGAAAAGTTATTGCTCTGGTATTTTGACGCAAGACGAAATGGAAAGTACCTGCAAGCAGAGATCTCCCATGTATATTTATAGTAAGAAAGCTTGCGCCTAGGGTGCTCAGTTTATTTATCACGTTTAAAGCAAGTAAAACATAGACAGAAAGGATTTAGCGTAAACAAACTTCATTTCGTTTTTAACGAAATTTGTCTTTTTTCAGATCCCGCGGGAATTGATCCTCCTACATTTTCCGCCATAACATCGACTTCATTTTTGGTAAACTGGGCAAAACCGAGGATTCCAAATGGTCGCTTGACTCATTACATTGTGAGGGTATTAGAAGCGTCACGAAATGTTACAATAAACAGTTCAACGCAGTTCTCCTACACAGTTACCGACTTACGCTCGTACTTTCTGTACAGAGTAGTAATAAGCGCCTGCACTATAGGCGGATGTGGTGACAGCGGTTATGGGACTGTACGCACTCTTCCCGCCATACCCAAAGGTCAACCACCACCTACGGCCACCGTTGTATCCTCGTCATCACTGCGCGTGCGCTGGAATCCACCAGAATTTCCGAATGGTGCGATTCTGCGGTACGAGTTGCATCGGAGAACTGTCGAGGACCCGGTGAATGAAAACTTCACTTCGCCAACTTCCTTTGTAACAATAAACCAGGGACAAGTGACGAGTTTCGTTGATACTGGTCTAGGAATCTACTCACTGCAGCAGTACAAGGTAGAATAAACCTCCTCGTGTGATGTAGGCCGGTTGATTTAGAGCCTTTTCACGGCTACCTTGATATGATTTGTACATTTGAAAAAATCAATTCAGAAAGTTTTTTTCAAGAAACTCACAAATAACGAAAAAAATAGCAAATTAAACAAGAATTTTCGTAGTTTTGTTATCTTGCGTTTCAAAGCATTTAAAACTTATACTTTCTACCTTTAACGGTACAGCTTGCAACACTTGCAACAAGATTAAATTGCGCCTTTTTAATATAGCAATTGTAACTTTGACACGTTTATAATTTCTGCTTGATCTCTGAATTTTTTGTTGCATGTAAAACTTGCTGACAAATACTGTTCATTGCGTGACAGGTTACGGTCGTGACACAAGAAGGAACCAACACAAGCGAACCGTCACGGGGTTTCCGCACGGGTCCTGAACCACCACTTGCCGGTCCTTTTGTTAATGCTACCGCACTGAATCACACTGCTGTGAAGGTCACGTGGTCCCCGCCTGCAACCAGGTTGCTACGTGGCAGTCCGCAGTCGTATCGCGTGAGATATACTGACTTATCACTGCCTTCTAAACCTGTCACGGTGTTTGGCACAGTGGCTGGTGACGTGACAAACGTTATTGTTGTTAAACTCAAACCCAGCACTGATTATGACTTCCAGGTAATTTTTCCATATCCGAATTACGCTCCATTACTTACAAACAAAGCCTTCAAGTCGAGGCAACGTGCTCATTTCTGTTACATGTACTGTATTTTTGAGAGCCCGATCTCCACTTAATGCCTTTGTTTGTGAGCTTTGGGGCGTAATTCAAAAACTGGCTATTGTTGCTGCTATCTGTTAGTTAATAAGAGACCTTTTCCGGTTTGTATTTTTTGTGCTATTGTACATATTTCCCTGTTTTGTCTTCTTTTGTTAGTACATAATCCATATACCAATTATAAGTTAATGAGTTCAAAACAAATGAAGGTAATGAAAGTAAAGGGCTGAAAATTAACATTCGCTCGCTTGCCAATGGCTAGTGATTTTTGCCTCGAGCGAGAAGAAATCACGAAAAGAACTTACCAGTTTGAGCTAAAAATGGGACTGCATTTACCAACAAGTTAGTTGATCATAAATCTGTCACCTGATATACACAAAGTTTAACTTCATGTCTTTTGCATTGAGTAGAAACTTGTAGTAAAAAGCTGTCTTTTTTATTTTCATTGAAAACTATTTGTGTCAGAGGCTTTTTTATTACAGCCTTACTTTTTGCTTCGTTTTAGTCTTTCCAGATGCTAACTGGAGAGCAGTAGATTTCCAGCCCTGAAATAAGAAAGAAAATAATAAAATTCCAAATTAAAACAGGCTTAGAATTTTCAAAAATAACAAGACTATAAATTGTTGAATCTGTTCACAGAATGCTCGAAAGAAAACACGAAGTTTACCCGGCAAACATGCAAGCTCTCTGAAATCGTTGAGGCAATTTATAGAGCTTCGTCAACTTTAAAACATTTCAGACAAAGCTTCTTCTTTGATAATGTGCTCTTTTTCTGACAAATATTGAAGCTCCAGCAATTTTTTTATTAAGGTTTTCATAAACAACGGCGCTGGGGAAGCGGCAAGTCGTTTGGTCAAAGAGCGCACTCAAGATGGCGGTAAGTAAATAAAAATTTCAGAATTGATTTCTTCGTTAAAAACGTCGGTTATCTCTGAATTTAATATAATCTCGATAATCTTTGCTTTTCTGTAAAATTTCATCAGCAAATGCCAAAGTTAATCCGTGCAAAATCCTCGTTACCGTATTTGCATGAAGTTCAAAATTGTGAAAACATCCTATTCAGGTTTGAGGAAAAAAAATTAGAGTTTCGTCGATTTCGCTGAGGAAGTATTTCGATATTTTTTAAGGTTACCGTATACCTTCAGGGGTGTTTTGCGTCAAAACGACATAGTGCATCTGTCTTAAACCGTAGATAC
>JAOCNB020159584.1:0-10119 GCA_026546465.2 Palythoa caribaeorum | reverse complement strand
AAGCTCCATTTTCGCAGCTGGAAACAAGTTGAATATAAAACACTAGACCCTAAGCTTTAAATTGGTACCAATGAAACGTTATTCGGTTAGGGGTGCTACGAAACTGTATTTTCAGCCACTTTTTACGAATTGGCTCACGGACTATTCTTGGTTTTAGATTATGGAGAATGTGGGAGGGGAAATCTATCAGCCGCGGGAATTATATCCCCCGCCGATATACCAGCCACCGGAAGGGGTCTATTTACTGATTGTCTCTAGTTTAATAACATAGCTCGAACAACATTCTTTGTAGTTGTAGCACAGTAGGTTTTAATAATACCTCATAACTTTAGACCTTAAATGCGCTTTTAAATATTGATGCAATAGAAACATTAGATTCTTATATACAATGATTTGATAATTGTCAAATTACTAATTTATTATTGGGTGCCATAAGGGGCTTGCGCTGAGACTTATCTGAGTACATATCTTTTATAGATGCCAATTTGGTCATCTATGGCAAACCGAACATGTCAAAAGTATAAAAAATTACTGATAAGGGTTGAAAAACATCATTTACTAGTTGAGAAAAATAGATTGCCATGCGCTGAGAAAAATTATTTTCTGGGCGAGAAAAAAAATTACTTGTTCAGTGTTATGATTAAGAAAAAAAAAACTCGCTGGTTGAGAAATGTTGTGCAGTGGTCGAAAAACAACCTTGTGAACGAGAGATAATGTTAACTTTGCGAGTTTTAAAATATTATAGGTGAGAAAATATATTTCATCACCGGAAACGAAAAAAAATAATCTTTGCCGATGAGAAAAAAAGAAACTACTGGCTACAGTGACGGAGGAACTAAGAAGTTTTTTCGCTTCTTTAAGAAGTATTTTGTTAAGACTTAATGTTTTTAATCGTGAATCTGACTTTATAGGGTTGGAGATCTGTCAGAAGAAAGTAGAGGAACACTTAAGAATACTTTGTGCTAGCGCTGTTAAGGTTTCTAGTTCTTCCCGTCTTGCTTTGATAACAGACTTTTGTAAGCTGCTATTGATCAACTGCATGGTTGCAGTGGTGAGGCGCCGGAATTTCGGTTGTCTTGGAGTCTGAACAATCAAATAAACGGAACGAGTGGTTATTAGATCGTTCGACTAGCATTGGAGGAAGACCAGCGTACTGCATTACAAAGGCGCAAGTTGAGCAACTCCGCGAAACAGATCTCCAACCCTACAAAGTCAGATTCATGATTAAAAAACATCAAGTCTTAACAAAATATTTCTTAAAGAAGCGAAAAAATGTCTTAAGTCTGTTTCCCATATAGACGTAAATCGTCGCAAAGAGTCTCAAACAGTTCAAACAGCTTGCGGAGGGATGTTTGCGAGCCAACGCAAATGCCGTTTGCGATAACATTCCCATATCATCTGTTTGCTAGACTGCAAGACAGCCTCTTCCTTCGCCGTAAGATCGAAAATCCAAGCGCGTTCGTCGAGTAGAAGACTGGGAAGAGGAAATAGACGCGCACGGACGGGAGCAAAAGGAATGGGGACGAGGGGCGGAAGGAAGAGACTGTCACCTTTGCATACATCAAATCCGTTCAGGAATTTTCCGTTCCTCAGGAAACGCAAAATTCCCATTGGCCAGTTTTTTGTGACAGCCCCGCCTCGCGCGCGTGGATTTATATACATTAAAATGGCTTTTCCCGGCAAAATCCTTCAAAAACTGAAATCGTGTTTGCATAAAGTGTATAAGTTGTTCATAGTGAAAAAGTAAAAAGCATTGCTGGAAATTGTAAATATCAGTTTTAATTGCATTCCGAACTCATTACGGGTTTGGAAAATTGAATTATGGACTTACAGGCAATCGCTGGTGAGAAATTATTGGGAATTGTGTTGAAAGACGAACAAAAAGAAGCCATTTCTGCCTTGTTAAGAGGAGAAGATTTGTTCGCGGTGCTTCCCACTGGATTTGGGAAAAGTTTGATTTACAAGCTATTTGTTGAGGCGAAGAGAAAACAGAGTGCGACCTCTAACGGTGCTTCGATCGTTGTTGTATCTCCGCTCAAAAGTATAATTGATGAACAGTTAACTTCGAGCGAGTTTCATCTTTCTGCAGTGGAATTAAACAATGATCCAGCAAATTTGGAAGCAATAAAAAGCGGAAAATTTCACATTATATACACGTCGGCAGAACACGTTTTACAACCGGAGTTTCTTGAAATATTAAAAGACGATGGCTGCGCATTTCGAAGAGCACTCTCGCTCTTAGTAGTTGACGAGGCACACACTGTCTTTTCGTGGTATGTACGGCTTTACCGGCTTTGTTTTATTTGATTGTTTAGTGTTCGATTTTGTTGTGTTTTAGTGCTCGTGTATAAGCAGGTTGCTATACTCACATTCTCTTCTTGCTGTTCTCTACAGGGGTCAAGAATCGAAGAAAGGGAAAAAAATATCTGCACCATTCCGCAAACAGTATGGAAATCTGTCGAAATTGAGATCTTTTTGTGGTGGTAAGTTAAATATTTCTTACTATCATAACATTTCCCCTATTTAATGATGTAAATATACGTGGTGCTTCCTGAATTGGATTGCATATATACTTCCATAACAAATATCCTATCGTTACTGCAACAAGAATTTTCTATAGCTGTAGTTAATCTTCATAGTTTATTGAATAATGTTACCTCCTTTTTTATAATTTATTTATAAATCGCAACTCGCTGTCTAGCTTAGTTTACAATTAATTTATGTTCTAGCTCTTTTTATATAATAACCCAAGTCCGGCATTCTCTTTTGTGACACCATAGATGGGTTAAGGAAGCAAGATGAAAATTATGGGAAAGGATTTTCAGGTGCTGTGACATCTCTCCTAGGTGGGATAATTTGCATCTAGTTGTATGAAAAACACGTACAGCAGATGAGGGTATTCATTCCGGCAGGGATTTTTCTCCAAAGAAAAAAATATCTTTACTACGTGCATGTATTAAACAGTTCCCTTAAAATGAAATTTCATGAGATTATATTAATTTAAAAAAGGTTTTGATTACAATATGGTTGTGTTTTATCAACAACAACAAAGAGAAATAACACGAACCTAATTTTAGTAATAGTTCTAATTACTGAACATTCTGTTTTCCAGGAATTCCATTGTTGGCTCTCACCGGCACAGCAGACAAGAATACCATTTTAAAAGTGAAGAATATGTTGTGCATGAAGAAGGATAGTTGTGAGATATTACTGTCACCTGAACAGCCGAACATCAAGTTTACAGTACTTCACGTAAAGCATCTAAATTATTATAAAAATTTTCAGTGGCTTGTTAACATGATCAAAGAGAAGGGTCGAAATACTCCCAAAACAATTGTATTTTGCAACACAATGACTGATCTTGCATCCATGGTTAGTAATTTGTTTTGTATGTTGGGAAAGGCCATGTATGATTCAGAGAAGGAGCAACTACCCCAGAACTCACTTATTGCCATCTATCATTCCCTGACTCTACCCAAATATAAGGCACGTGTGATGGAGTCATTCAAGACCGATCAAGGAACAATAAGGGTTGTCATAGCTACTTCTGCATTAAGTATGGGGGTAAATTTCCCGGATGTCAAGTATGTCATTCATGCTGGACCAGCCAGATCACTAGTTGATCATATACAAGAAGCAGGAAGGGCAGGAAGGAATGGAGATAAAGCCCACGATGTTACAATCTTTCATGGGAACCAACTTGCTCAATGTGAGCAGAACATCAAAGATTTTGCGAGGGGTACTTCATGCTTGCGCAAATTATTGTATGTCAAGTTCAATGCAAATGTAAAATCCATTGAACCAGCACACAACTGCTGTTCTGTTTGTGAAAAGATTTGTAAGTGCGATGGCAACAAATGCAGTGGACCAAAACAGCAGTTTTTTCAGAACTTGGAAGTTGAACCTGAAACAGTGTTTGAAAGGGTTGTAAATCAGGCTGACAAGGATGCACTTCGAGAGTCATTGCTGGAAGTAAAGGAACAATATGATAGACAAAGTTTGACATTATTGGATTGTGTGAGTACCCATGGTTTTTCCTTTGAACTTATCGATGCTGTAGTTGATGACTGTAAACATATTGGAAATCTAGATTATCTCATATCTAAATTTTGTGTTTACAATCATCAACATGCCATTGACATTTTGGAGGCAATCAATGATATATTTGAAGATATCACAGGAATTGAAGAGCTCATGCTTATGAATATCTCAGCAGATGATGACTCCTGCATGACAGCATCACTACCTGACATTTACCATTACTTTGATGAACCAGATGAATTAGAGGGAGAAATTGTTGACAAAGTAAATAGCGAAGAACTCGAAATATTTAGTAATAAATCATTGGCAGTAACATCTTTGAGATCATGGTCATGGATCCATGATGTTACTGCCAATGATTTATTACTAAATATTTTCCAGTTCTTCGCTATGAGTAGGCAGTACAACATGTGCCTTAATGTATTTCAATAGACCAATATCACTTTACTTCACTTCAGATTTCCATCACCAGTGAGTAGTCATTTTTGTGCATTTATGGTATTTAGTGTCTCGTTCCCATTGGTAAAAATATTTTATTAATGTTAGGGCCTCTGTACATGGAGGTGAGGTACCACGGGGGACCGGGGTAACCTGCTTGACCGTGGAGGAAATTTACCTGTGTTTACATGAAGTTTTATGACCCCGGGGAGCTAGGTGACGTGAAATAGTCTGTTGGAACACAGATGAAACGCATAGGAGATTAAAAGTTTTAGAGATTACAGTCCATGTGCTGCTCACTTGTCTTTATTAACTGACTTATAAAACATTTTTAAAAAAATATATATTAGCATGTTTTAAAGTGATATTTGGCAAAAAAATATGTATAGTCCACTCGTGATATTTCCAGATTGTCCCATATTTCACTCGCTGCACTCGTAAAAATTATTTTAACAACACTACAACACTTGCTATTACCTATACGCAGCATTTGCGTCTTCTTTAATTGCTGTTTCAACAAAAAATGCTACTCTATCATGTTGACGAAATGAAATTTTGACTGTGACTTACCCCGGGGTGACGGGTCGAGTGTTTACATGTGAAAACAGCATGAAAACTTGCCCCACATAGCCGGGTAACTCGGTCTAAATGACCGGGCGACTCGGCTGGTTGGGGTACCTCACCTCTCATGTAAACACAATCAAAATAAAAACAGAAAATGTATGACGAGCCGAGTTACTCCACCTCACCGGGTTACCCCACACCCCCATGGTACCTCACCTCCATGTAAACAGGCCCTTAGTTTGGCAAAACAGCTGGTTTTGTACTAAACAAGTCAACATATTTTCCAAAACAAAGTGGTTGTTGCATAACACTTTGTTGAGTCAGACCTAGCTGCTAGAAAAAGTTTGTGGGAATTTATTAAAATTCACATAGCTATAGGTTGCATGCATTTCGGTGTGAGATTCCAAAAATGTGCACCATTCTGATATTTACAAAAGAGTACTAGGGGAATAGGAACTAAATTTCATATTTTGCAGATGTCTCTTCCAGTCTGTAAACAAAACTTACTATATGATCTAATGAACTATCTACTGTGTGCTCTTATCACCATACTCTCAGGTCCCACATGAATGGAGGATGGGGGGATGGGGGGTCTCTTAAAGTGCTCAGCATAATTCAACATCTTTTTTGGGAGGGGGGTGGAATAAAAATGTCCTGGGTAGAAAAATTATCAAAAATTAATAATCAGGGAAAGAAAATTATTAGGTAAAATGGATTTGCAAGCAATATTTGACAGCACTATATCTAGCCAACTGAAGTTAAATCTAAATGCGTAACTTGTGAATCTTGTATTTTATTCTATATGATAAAGAGTCTCTTCTCTTCATGTAAGGGCAGTTTTAATTTGATCTCCCTAATTTTTTAGATGAATTAAAGGCCTAAGGGATCAGATATGCTCCCCCAAATTTGAAAGTGAATTTACAAAACCCTGCTGCAAAATTTGTTATTTTTCAGTTGGAAAGTTTTAATTATGTTTATTTACTAAATGGGCAGGTTCTGAGGAACAGTGTTTATACTGTAATTTTATGCACATCATTTGAATCAAAAGTAGTTCCAGAAACCAAGATTTTCAATTCATTCACAGGCAGTCCACAAATATCTATGAATTGTTCAGTTGTAAAGATTCTCCTCAAAACTCATACTTTGTTTGCCAGATACTTATCTTTTCTTGGATGCTTTTGAAAAATTTATCATAGTTTATTTTGGAAATTATCCCAGGTCTGATTTTTGCAAATGATGGATGACCTTGACGACCAGGAACTTTTGAAAAGGCATCTATGTCAAGTAGATCCTTTGCAATTTGTGCCACAGCCTCCTCTTGGTTCTTTGTTTTCCTTTTTCTTGTTTGATTATTCATTTGGCAGTCATCATCCAGGCTGTTAAGAATGCACTCCAGACTCTCAAGGCTGCGGGCAATCCTTTGTGCATTTTTTTCAGTCAAATTAGCACCCAAGGACTTTAGAAAGCCTTTGAGCAAATTATTTAATTGTTCAAGACGCAGGTCCAGTGGTATGTTTCTGCCTTTCCACCCATGCTTATTATAAAACCTATTCCACATAAGTCTGAAAGCTTGTGTCTCAGGTAGGATAGCTTCTAACTTCACAAGCAAAAGCAGCGTTGTATAAACATACTTTGTACAGTTGTTGACAAAGAAAATTGGCAGTGCAATACGATACAAATTCATCAATCTGTGACCATCTCCCTCTCTTACAGCATCATTTAAATCCATCATAAGAAGCCCAAACACAAGTTTACCCCTGTGATAATTGAACAGATGATCTGACTTTGACTCTTTATTGTTGCTCTGCTCAACAGCATTATCCTCATGATCACTATGTTGAAATGCTTGAAAGGTTGGGTGTTGTTTTTGAACATGCCTAAGTATAAAAAATGTAATATAAAGAAAACTTAACTTTTAGATGCTGTATTAAATCAATAAATAATTAAATTACGTTTTCCCAGCTTTCCTGAAAATTTGTTTAGAAGTATCCCAGAATAAAATCACTTTTAACATTTAGGAATGAATGATTGAATATTTACAGTGTAAATGATTAGACCACAGGTAGAATTAATTCAATTACATGCTTTCAGACATAGCAATATAAAAAAGTTCAAAATATAAACTCTGCCCTCCATAATTTTTCAGTAAAACTTGTGGTAACATACTCAACATGTTGAAACTGTAGTAAAATTGTATTATGTGAATATGTTATTCTGGCAGTAATGTCTTTTACAAGGTATAATTATATATATAACTGTTGTAAAAAATATTGAAAGAAAAAAAATAAAAAAGATAATGTGGTAATATAAATATGTATATTAAGTACCTCTTCATTCCAGATTTTGTTTTAAAAACAAGACCACATTTAAAGCAGCCTTCACTGTCCATTTCTTCATTTGGAGAGGTGTCTGGTATCTGCAAATCAGGGTGTTCTGACAGCTCGTGTCTGGAAAGGAAACAAATTGTCTAACATGAAAAATAATTCTCCAAGCAAAATATTAGTCCCTGTTTGCATGAAACAAACCCTACACTATTTCACCATATGAAAGTTTTATGTTTGGAATTATACATAATTTCAGATAGCAAACAATAATCAATAGGTTCAAGACTCAATTATGAGTAATGCCTGAATAAAAAACAAAGCTTTGTTTAGGTTGAAACATAATTATCTGTTCTGAAAGAAGGTAAATGATAAATAAAAAGTTTTGTACTACATATTATTTTCTAAAAAACAGGTTACCATTAATATTAATATTAATATTAACTGCAGAAAGTGAGAAAAACTGTTTTGTTATTTTATGAATTGAATTAAGTCTAATTACTCAATAAAATTTTTAAGCTACCTGACCCTCCAAGCATGAGAGGCATAATGTCTATAGCAACCAGGTTTTCTGCAAGTATATCCATTAACTGCAATGTAGTGGAGGCGTTCAACTTCGTCAGCTACATTTGAGAAGTCATGCTGATCATCGCTGAAAACAAAGTTTCCAAGGTAGTTTGTGGTGATGTCAAAGAGCCATTTTCTTTTTTCTTCTCTAGTGGCTGTCTTCAGTGGTAGTGTCAGATTGCTTGGTATATCTAATAAGAAAACCATCACAGTGGCTTAAAATGCAATATATTAGATAAATACATGAAACCATGCATGAAACCTAACAAATTAATATCTATAATGACAATAAAGAAAAATAATAACATTCTTTATTTGTTACACATTTTTAATGTATACTTTAAACAGATATATGTATAATTAATATTTGTTTCATGATTAATTATTTTATACCTGTAGATATAGAGATGAATAAAAAAATTCAAAGCATTTACGATTTTGTATGTCTATCATTATGAATCAAAAAGAACATTTAACATTCAGCTGTACTTGAGCAAAACTGACAATTTTCATTTTCTAATATTGAAAATGTGTCTCTTGTTAATTTGTTCTAATAGGAGATATATTCAACTTGAAGATAAAATTGTTGTCTGTGCAAACCTATCTAAAATTTTATTAATCTTTAAAATTGGTTACCTTAAATTATATTTAGTATAAATTTTTATCTCCCCATTGTTAAGTACCCTCAAGCAGTATCGTTCATATATCATATGTTTTCTATAAGGTTTACTGACATAAACCACTCTGGATGTTGGAAGAAAACAAAGCTGGAGCCAAAGGCGGGGGGTTTACAAACTGTTTGTAATTATAAGTAGTGGTTTCACATCATCCCAAGTGGTTTATTATAATACTGGTAAATCTGTTAAATTTATTAATGTTTTTTCACTCTCTAGCTGTGGTTTACTGGCACAATAAACTAGTTGTTTGACTAATCACAGTGCACTTGTAATATTTTTTTTTATTGGTGATTTTATAAAAATAAATAAATAAATAATTAAGATGCATACCCTCAAAGCTATCCATGCCAGCATACTTCATAAATGAAGCAATAATATGAGCTTCTGTCTCTCTGTCATGAAAGTCTCGATAGGCATTGTATTCATCATGGGTCCCTTTTTTTGCATTTGTTTTGCCAGTTCTATTCATTGAGGCACAAGAAGTTCCAATTTCTTGGGCAGAAGCACTGTCATAAAACATCTTGTACTCAACCTTCAATAAAAGACAATCAAATTGAAATATTAGAGGAAATATTTATTTTTTATATTAAATGATATAATCTAGACCCGTAAAATAAAAACTTTGCCATTGTTATATTTAAGGTGCTGTAAAAAAATGTAGGCAATTGGAGAATGACTGTGGTTGTTGTTTGATTCTGAATGGTTTTAATATTATTTATTGTATTATTCTATTACCAATGCTACAGACCCTATCGAAAAATGGTGGCGATTTTATTATTCCTTTGTCTACATTCAAATTAGCCCTACTAGCCTCATCCTTGTGTTAAACTTTCAGAATATGTTACTCTAAACGAGGCTGGTAAGGCTATTTTGAATGAAGACAAAAGAATGTTAAAATCGCTGCCATTTTTCGATAGGGTCTATATAAAATCACTAGTTACCATATACAGTTTTACTTTAGCATGCCAATCAGTGTGCACTGGGTCCAAACCAAGTAGTTTGTCCACTCTGTTGTCCCCATCCTGAAACATCCATTGAACATTGCGAGCACGCTCCTCAGTCAATGCATCTCCATCAAAAAAAATAGGTTCCTCCAAAGCCAGCTCAGTTTCACCATCTCTTTCAATGTTTGGAACATATAGCTGCTGAATCTTTTGCATTAACTGGGCCATTTCTCCAGCCACATTGGAATTTAGGAATTCCAAACCAAGGCAGTTCTGGAATAAGTTGTATCAACATGGTATATAGTAAAACTCTTAATAAACAAGTTATAAAAATAAAAGCAGTTTTTACATGCTGACACTTTTCAAATCCCAAATTTCTTCCATCTACTTAACCTCCCCCCCCCACACACACACACACATATCCTAAAATAAACAAATCTAAGCTTATGATTAGATTATCATCATCATCATCATCATCATTATTATTATTATAGTAGTGATACCACGAGTTAGCCAGGTTTTTTCGCGGCAAATTTGGTTGCTAAGGGATCAGCTGATTGGGGTGAA
>JAOCNB020159559.1:0-10119 GCA_026546465.2 Palythoa caribaeorum | reverse complement strand
TTCGGTGCTTTTATCATTATGTTCGGTGCTTTTATCATTATATTCGGTGCTTTTATCATTATGTTCGGTGCTTTTATCATTATATTCGGTGCTTTTATCATATTCGGTGCTTTTATCATTATATTTGGTGCTTTTATCATTATATTCTGTGCTTTTATCATTATATTCGGTGCTTTTATCATTATATTCGGTGAGCCAGTAAATTTGGTCAGCTAACTTATTGCAAAGTACATGCGCATGTTTTGTTTCTTTCACAAGAGAAGACTGGGCATGAGAGCCAGGTTTATGTCTTGTTTTCCCGCCTTTTCTAATAAAATTCGCCACGAACAATGGAAGGACTTCTTCGAGAACTGAATTTGAGCAACTTAATTGAGAAATTTAATGAAGAACGGATAGATGTAGATACGATTTTGGCTGCTACTGACAGTAATTTAATTCGCCTTGGGGTTACGACTATTGGCGATCGAATCCGCATAAGAGAACTCTGTAAAAAGAGCAAATTGGAGTCCGAGAGCGCCACATCATCCTCCACTTCGTCTGCAGTTCCTGCTTTCCGACAAGAACGACTCTCCCTTTTTTACGGTGGCCCTGAAGGGACATAGACAAACGCCCAAGTTTTTTTCTTAACGCCCAAGTTTTTTTTTCTTTGCGCCCAACTTTTTTTCAGCGCCCAACTTTTTTTCTTAGCGCCCAACTTTTTTTCTTAACGCCCAACTTTTTTTCTTAACGCCCAAGTTTTTTTTTGATCGCTCAGCTTTTTTTTTTTTTGATTGCTCAACTTATTTTGATATTTTTTCTGCTCCTTACCGCTGTATAACTGCACCTGTGGCTCAGCTTAACCTCCCAAAACATGGCGGCGTCAATAATGTGGTATTTGTGTGTCTTTTTAGTATTTTCTAACTCTTCAATAGCAGCACCGGACTACCTTTCTTTTCAAGCTGACGACAGTAATGATCGTGATTCTATAATCAAGTCATACTTTCTTCTTGGTTTCCAGTATTGTGAGATACTGGCATTTTTGAGCTCTCTCCACGGAATTCAGCTCTCACTTCGCCAGCTAAAGCGAGTTCTCCGGAGAATGGGTTTGCAGCGAAGAGGGGGATATGCTACTGCGGGTGAACTTCAAGATGCTGTACTGCAAGAACTACAGGGGAGCGGGTCTTGTTTAGGTTATAGACAAATGCAACAGAAGCTTCGGCAAGAACACGGACTTGTTGCTACCCGTGAGAGAATCCGTATTTTGATAAAACAACTTGACCCCGAAGGTGTTGAGGCCCGGTCGCGAAAAAGACTTAGGAGAAGGGAGTATTCTGCCAAAGGACCTAACTTTATATGGCACATTGATGGATACGATAAAATTAAGCCTTTTGGTTTTGCCATCCATGGCGCCATTGACGGATATAGTCGCCGTATAATGTGGCTTGAAGTTGGACCTTCTAATAATAATCCAAAGATAATCGCCAAGTATTTCACTGACTGCTTGCGCGACCTAGAGGTCGTCCCCAAGTTCATCAGAGGGGATTGTGGTTCAGAGAACATTTATGTAGCGGGTATTCAGAGATTTCTCAAACGAAAATGCGACGGTGAAAGTTTCTTTTATGGCAAGTCAGTATCGAATCAGCGAATTGAGGCCTGGTGGTCATTTTTAAAAAAATCCAATACCAGTTGGTGGGTTAACTACTTTAAAGACTTACGAGACTCCGGTGTGTATAATGATAGCAAGCCTATGCATGTAGAGTGCCTCCGATTTTGCTTCATGGGCATCATTCAAAAGGAGTTGGATCTTGTGGCTAAACATTGGAATTTGCACCGGATCCGCCCTTCAAGCAACAGAGAGTCACCTCCAGGAAAACCCGATGTACTATTCTTCTTACCTGAGAAGTCATCAACAATAGACTACTCTACGGTGATTGATCCTGAAGATCTTGAGGTAGCAGAGGAAGATTATACTGAACCAAGGCCACCAGGGGGATGTAATGAAGCTTTTTCTGAACTGGCTAAAATGATAATGGAAGATAATGGTTACTCCACACCACTTAGCGTCGAAGACGCTCTACTTCTTTTTGTTAATCTGCTTAGAGAAATTGACAATATTTAAGCAATGTAAAACAAAATGGAAAGGAACTGGAGGGAGATAATTTTCTTGATTAACGACTCCTGCATTATAACTTTAACAAATGTAAGCAGCCTTGTAAAAATAATCAGATAAATTTATTCTTAACTTCACAGAAGCATAAACTTGGAAACTTCTGAGTAAGGATTTCAAGTGTTTTAAACAAATTCCCGTGTCCATGAAATCATTTTTTGGCTGTCTTTCTTGCTTGTTCTGTGCCAAACGTTTATTTTAAAACAACAATGTTTTACATCTGTTAAGCCACAAGTTTTTTTTTTCTAGTTTTCTAAATGTAACCCATATAGGTCCCTTTTTATTTTTATTTTATTTTTCTGCTTACCTGTTGAAATAGCATCTTGTTTAATAGATAGTTTTTGTTAGAGGGTCACAGGCTCACGTTGTATATATATATATATAGTTTTAACATTTTATAGCATCATGTTTTGTTTTAGTATTTTACCGGGCTACAAGTTTATTAACAAAAAGGCCAATTAAATCTTCGATATCGTCAGCAAATGCAGGTTTCGAAAAGATTTTCAGTGCTAACTGGCTGTGAGTGTTTGGACTTGCTTCCCCCATTAAAAACAACATTTACACAAAGGACAGAAATCTGAAGAACAAATGCCAACTTTTTCTTTTCTTCTTTTGTTTTTCACGATCTTTTATGGTGTCAATTCATTCATAGCTCTTTTTTATATAGAAAAATCTTGGAGAAGATAATTTGATTACATTTAAAACAACATTATCCTTTGGCTTTGAAAAGATTTTTCCGGAAAAACCCTGTGGTGTTTATTTTACAAATGGGCGGAGCTGTTTGTGATTATTTAACACATCCAGTGTATTCAATTTGACTAAAACCAGTGCATGCAGTCTCTTTCTTTCTTCTCCTTTCCCCGCCCACAATACAACCAGTCAGCAGTTTCTAAACGGTTTTTGCTTGCAGTTTCGCCGCTCGAACTTCTAAATAAGACTGATTATGAGGAAAAGAAAGGGACTGCTCGCAGTCTAAGTTCACTACGGTGTAAAATTTAACTACTTGTAAAACCGTTATTGGTTAGTTTAGCGACTGTTGACAATCCACACTTTCAGTTTGACTGGGACAAGCAGGTATATTTTTCAATGCCCAAGCTTTTTGCTGCGAGCCGATAGGCTACCGATAGTGTTCCGGGGAGGAGGGATACTCCCATTTATAAGCTATACGGGGACGTACCACCCTTCCGGGTATTCTTTTTCGACCTTCTTATCATAAACAGGGTATGCTTTTTATGCCCAAAATATTAACAGGGTATACATATTGCTCCTTTAGCCATCATAAACAGGGTAGTAGTTCGTGCCGCGCCATCAAACGTTCAGATCACCATCACACTATCTAGTTTTAGCTTCTGTTTGGGGTTGAACTTTCGGCCAAAGCGAGCTTCAGTGTAAGTAATTGTGTCATAGCGCTTTATAAAACTGCTCGTTGGCTAACGAAAGGCAGGGCGCTTGGAAATAAGCGCTTTGATTATAGAGGAAAGAAGTGGGCACTAGTGTTGCCTTTATATCCTGTAAGCATAGCATCAAATATTTTTCGACCCGTGAGGATTTTTAAGCTGGATTAATATAATGATCACGCCATTTCACTTTATTAAAATAACAATCAGTAATAACTTTTAAAGACTTTTTGTCACAGTTGAAAACCTGAACGCCTTTGTAACAACTTGCATTCCTCCTCGATATTTGGATGCCGAAGAAAAAAGCTGCACATTTCATTGTACTAGATGCAAAACTTTGTAAACAAGAACAATTTGCTTTATGTTGATAAACCGTTGGGTTTTAACATGCTATGTTGGTTGAGCGTTAGACACATTTTTGCAAGTTACACCAACAACTTCAAAGCAGCTGTTTATTAGTTGGGTGTGGAAGCGGAATATTTTTTAAAAATATTCAATGTTCAAAATTAAATATTCTTTATTTAAACTAGTACTACCATGTTCATATTCAAACTGGATTTTCACATATTAAACCAAGATTTCAAATACTCAAACTATAAACTGAAACCCAGTTAACACAGTATTAAATGCTCCGCTTCCATCCCCTATTATTACAGCCAGAGCATGTTTATACACCAGACAAATTATCGGCTGCTCTCCGAAATGGAACCCAAACTAATATCAAATAACAAAATCTACTATAACTTCAACATTAATAAATGTTTGCTAGCTTATAATGTCTGTTTCGTAACTCAAAATGTACCTTTTCCTCATCCGCACAGCTTTCATTTAACGTTCAAGATAGACAATTTTGCTGATCGTGAAACTCCCACATTTGTGGGTTGTGCATATAAAAATCAATGTTGTTAAAAAAATGGGCATAAGAACGATAATTCTTGCTCAAGGTAATAATGTTGAAGCATGCTTGTGCTTGTGGGCGAATTGCCAGATCAGACATGGGCTCGGTTGCTATCTGCACTTTCACAAACTTACCAGGGTAAACTAAGTCGCTACCAGTGCAAAAACGAATAAATCGCCCCAGGCTTTTGTGATCTTGACTTTTTACGTAGCGCACCAACCATCTAGCAATCTTCTCTTCCTGCTGATTCGAAGTTTTAAAAAATAAACTTCTGATGACGTTATTAGGAGTAGGAGTGCAGCACATATACAGTGCGTGAATTTCTTCGGCAGACACACCATCCCAAAAGGACCCCATCCCTTCTCTTAGTTTCAAAATGCACATGAATGGTTTGGCTACTAGTTCAGTAGTAGAAACTTGTAGAAGGATTTGCCTTATATTCTCTGGCTTTGGAACGGTACCTGTATTGTAGTCAGACAAAATGTCAATTATGTCTTTCTTTGGGAAAGTTTCACTTTCACCAAGAAGAGCTTCACGTACAATCTCCCTCTCTTTCTCATGCATCAACATCATAAATGACTCCAGTAAACAATCGTCACTAACCTTTCCAACAACTGCCTGCTGAATTAAGGCTTCTGAAAGCTGCAAAGGCAAAGTTCCAGTCAGTATGAACTGATGGGTCAGGATACAGCCCAATGTTACGTAATCATGTGGAGATATGTTAGGTGATATCGTAAAGGTGAATTGTGAGACTCCTTCGCAGTAGTTTGTAACAAATTCTTCCCAAAACAATGCGAACACATCCCTGGATACTCCGTGTCCAACTGCTTCCTCACCTTTAAAATGCAAGTAAAGCTTCGACTGGCAGATCCTATTGTCTTGATATAGTTCCAGCAGTTCTTTAAAGCAGTTATGGCGGCTTACATTTACACTCTCAACAACGTCCTTATCGAGTCGATTGTCTGTTTCACAACGTTTAGAATTTAAACCTTCAACAAGTTCACGGGCCCTCTCTTCTTCTGTAGAAAGAAGGTCATCTCCTTCCATCAGCAGATTAGGTGGATTTGCCTCTACTTGCTGTGGTTCAGAATTTCCTTGTACATCTTTGTCACTGGTCTCAGTTGTGTCACCTCCAGTTAAACAGGGCAGAGAATTGTCAAGTTCTTCCATATACAGCATTGATGATGCTACACAGGCTGTGTTTGCATCAGGATAAAGAATTCGTCTTGGTGAGGGCTGAATTAAGGCAAAGTGTTCAGGGGAGGAAGCCAAAGAACCTACCCAGGAGTATACGCCTGATGCTTTTGAGTTTAGGGCAAAAGATCTTGAAACCACACCAAGATCAGGGTGTCGGACGGAAATACTGTGTGGCTCACTAGATGCCGGCTCAGGTGGAGCACTGCGTTTCCTTGTTGCTCTCAACCTTTCCCTTCGTGCTATGTCTTCTTCCTCCTTTCTATCTTCATTCTGCTTAGCCCTGTCTGCTGAAAGAGATTTTTCGTATTCTTCATTTATCTCTTTCCTTAAAGTTGCACGCTCAGAAGTGGTTCCAATGAGACTACTTACACTATCTGGTCCTTTGTTACAACCAGGTGAAGTCAGCGAGATGGGACGTGGAAGAACATCAAAGATAGAACTTTTCATGTGCAAAGCTTGAGCCGAAATGCCTTCATCACTTGATTCATCAGATGATTCAATAGTACACACTTCCTTTTTAGCCCTTGTTAAAAGGACCAAGCGCACTGTGTGAAGAGCATACTTACTCTTGTAACCTTCTAGTGTGAAGGGTTCTAAGCTGTCTAAAAGATCACCTTTGAAATCCGCCAAATTAGTTATAAGGTCTTCTAGTGATCCTTCTGGATTTTCGCCATTGGGAAAAAACAAATTTTCTGCAGTTTGATGACACTCTTCAAGGCTGGCAAGTCTAGAAAGAGTTTGTACCCTGACACCTCCACCTTCTGCGGCCTTCTTCACTTTGTACCCAATTCCATCAACATAGTGCTTCCATCTTAACTCTACCTTCAACGTAGGCCTTGGGCTCTTTGGAGCAGTGGATGTGCTAGATAAACTTTTATGCTGTACTTTAGTTTGAACTCTTGTGCTTTTTCCTTTTTCTATTATTTCCTTCAGCTGTTTCTTTCTAACCTCCCTGCTGCAAAATGCAACCAGTTTAGCTCTATCTCCTTTAGCTACTAAACCCATTTCTTCAAGATCCTTTTCTTTCATCACTGTCACAGCATGTTTGTCAGCCTAAAAACCAGTTTAAAAAATGTCTATCATCAGCAAATGCTAATAACTATAATAGTAACAGCTATTGCCTTGAATTACCAAAAAGCTGACATGAACACCAAAAAAAACATGAAACACCAACTATAAGTTACTGCCTTATAACAACAAGACTATGCTTATTTAACTGATCAAACTAGACCATAAAATGTAATCAAGAAAAATACTTTTTAAAAACACATATGCAAGGGACACTAAGATGTATGTTACTTCCTTTAAAATTCAAAGCATGTTCCTTTCTTTAATATAAATTACTTTGAATTTTCAGCATTATCGGAAGATACAGCAAGGAAAATCACTAAAGCTTGAGTTCAGTTTATGTGGAATTGTATACGTCATTTAATCTGGGTGCTGCTCGGTTTGTTACAGACATTTCCTTGCCGTCTTTCACTCTTTACACGCACTAAGGATTAAACATTTTTAATTTATCTGAACAATTAATCTGGGTGGTGTAGAGAGTAAAGCTCACTGTTTTATTCATAATTTTCTCAGCACAGAAATAGATCATTTTAGTGTTAGAAATAGTTTACATATATTTGTATCAACTTTTGCATTGACCTTGGCGGCTTGAGCTGTCTGGTAAACAAGTTTTGATCTTAATGCCACTTTCACATGACAAATAGATTTCATAGCTTTATCGTAAGAACATAGTTTCATCCTTTTACCGTGAGAAAGTTAAGTTTCTAGACTGTTTTTAGAATAGACTTTTAAACCTTTTGAACTTATTATTTTGGCACAAAAAAAATAGCAAATTAATTCAGTTTATACAAATGTAAATATCTAAAATTAGCTTTATGCTTAGCAATCATAAACAAAGATTTTCACATAGTTACTTGGAAAAATTAGAAAAAAACGGATCATACTATTTCTTCAAACTGGTAATTAATGTATTTATAGGATGATTTATATTGGATAGAAATAGTTAGAAAAGAAACACTCGAAAGTACTCGAAAAGTATATAAGAAACACAATGTTGTTGAAGGTTAAATAAAATAAAAACAAATAAATAAACACGTAATGACAACTCCCCAAAGGGGCTTTTCAGTGTCATATTAAAATCCTACCCTTGTCCCAGTTAAGAATCCCAACTGGTAGGAGACAAACCAGTTGGCTATTTACAAAGCATGGTGAATTTGCCCCTGGGATCACCGAGGACAAATTCATTCAGTAGTCCGAGTTGGGGATTTGAACCCGGGTCTCGAGCCACGCTGCCTCTTTTACGGTCAAAGTTTCCGAGATTCGTACATTAAGATTGTAGCAAATTTGTTACAGAAAAAGTGCATCAAGCCTGTCTAGTCAGTTAATTTGTAGAGCTTAGTATAATAAAAAAAAACTTCAAGTTTATCATTAAAGATCATAAAAAAAGTATAGAAACTAAACTTTGTCACGGTGAAGGGATGAAATCTATTTGTCATGTGAAAATAGCATTAAGATCAAAACATGTTTACCAGACAGCTCAAACCGTCAAGCTAAGGTTAATGCAAAATTAAATTTGATACAAATATGTAACTATTTCTAGAACAAAAATAATTTATTTATGTTACGTATTAATAATAATTATCAAATCATTACTAAAATGGCATTTCACAGACATGATGGAAATTACCTTCTTTAACTCACCTTTTCTCTCTTAAAATTATTGATTATTTCACTTGTGGCTTTGAGATTCACTTCAAGAAAATTCAGTACCTTTAAATGAGAAATAATAGCGTTGGTATTTTCTTTTTAATCACCTCAATATCAAATCAAAAATATTAACTAGTTCTTCGCACTCCAGGATGGAGGAAAAAGTTCGCTTCAGTCTGATTCTCAACCACAATAATCTAGCTATACAAGAAAAAGGTATTGTGGCAGCAGCACCATACGTCAGAACAGTCAGCACAACACGAAGAAAAATCAACTTAGGGGCGATAAATCAACATGGATTGCCGACAACAACTGAAGCATTTATCATTCAACTTAGTTGTGAGAATGACGAGGGAGCAGCAGCGGGAGACTCTTTACTTTAATATTGACTTTGATTGTTAACATTTTGGAAATCGAAGACTCGTCAAACATCTGCAACTACATTTGCAACATAATACAATATTTCCTGTTGCCTCCCACTTCCCAACAATCTTGTTGTAAAACGTTGTCATTGTTAGATAGCACATACCTCCCACAAGCTTCCATCCGCCATCTTGCTGCTCTAGCCGTGTGAGCCCTCAATGAAATCTGAACAGCGGTTTTGCAAGCATTTGATAAAAAATTTTGGGCGTTAAGAAAAAAACTTGCGCGCTAAGAAAAAAAGTTGGGCGCTAAGAAAAAAACTTGGGCGTTAAGAAAAAAAGTTGGGCGCTAAGAAAAAAAGTTAGGCGTTTGTCTATGTCCCTTCAGGGCCACCGTAATAAAATGCAAACGTGGGACTGGATCGTTAATCATGCACACAAAGCCTCAGTTTTACTGCCGTCCGTAACAAAGTATTACGTCGACGGGTTTATAGGCTTTGTTAGAGTTTGGTGTTTACTTCCACCGATTAAAGGGGGTAAGTTGCACGGACTACGGAACAAACAGCTAGCTGAGTACGTGGTATACAGTAATTAGCTGGGGCGGATCCAAGGAGGTTCAGGGATTTCGGTAAAACCCTACTTGTCAAATTGCCAGATTTAAAGAAAATGATGATCACATTTGATCAGAATCCCACGAAAACGCTTTTAATTACACAAATAGCCAGCGCTAGTACGAAAGAATTGCTCGAGTGATAAAACAACTGGCAGGCTGCAAGCGCTCATTCATTACACAATGCTACAGTTACCCTGGGTGCAAGAGGCTTTTTTTTTTCTTTTGGAAAGAAACGAGATAACGGGCTTCTCGCTTCTTTCGAAAAGAAAAAAAAAGCCTCTGGCACCCAGGGTATGCTACATTCGATGTATCTTCTATATTTTGAGTTTCTTTGTGTAAATACCAAAATCCGAAAAACCGATGCCATTCTTCCCTTGATGTTGCTGATCTGGAAAAACAGAAAATTCAAAATGAGACGGATATGTATTTTTAGTTTATTTATTCCATAAGTAAACTGAAGATTATATTTGCAAAACCGCAAAAAAACGGAATCTTGGTCTATTTCCGAAAGTATCCGGATATACATTAATATACTTCATAAGTACACTAAAGAGTACTTTTGGAAAAACACACACACACACTAAAATATTGCTCTGCTTAATTATTACGCGTGCAACTGAGTACAACGTGAATAATGTAAGTTGTAACGTTATTTCTATATAATAAGGGAATAACATGACTTTTTGAGGGACTATTGTTTATTTGCGCCCGCGTAAATGATATCAAGAATGCGAGTTTTAATAATACAAGCTAAGTGAATAACGAATTCAAAGTCACTTCAAATCATCATG
>JAOCNB020159517.1:0-10120 GCA_026546465.2 Palythoa caribaeorum | reverse complement strand
TATTCTAGGATTTAGGAGGTCCATCTCGTATAAGCCTTGTGGTTTCTTATGGCCCTCCTTGCCGCTTCTATTAATTTCTGAATGTATTTATTATTTCGTGATGTGTAACTAATTGTGGCTAAATAATAAACTGAAACTGAAACTGAAACGACAATAAGTAGGATGTGGTTATTGTATTTTAGCATCAAAACTTCCGAGTAAAAAAAAGTCTTCCCTTCGAGTCACGGTTATATAGAAACCAGCCTTCTCAATGGCTCCTGCATTTTGAAATTTGTAGGTGAAAATATTGAGAAGTACAACTGGATTAAACTTGCGGCAATGATGTCTGCAACTTGTCTCGCAACTATTTTAGCCATTGCACGAGGTGTTATACACCGTTATAGCTTGTACAACTTGTCTCGCAACTATTTTAGCCATTCCACGAGGTGTTACACACCGTTATAGCTGGTGCAACTTGTCTCAATGAAAATAAAGGAAGTCTTTTTTTCTAATTTAGCATAAACGCTCAGATCACTTGTGATTTCTTCGCAGTGAAACCACATCAAACAACATGAGAAAGAAAGGCAAACCAAATCCAGATCAAAGGTAAATTATCTTAAATAATTATCTGTTTAATTACTATTCATACTATCATTCCCCTCTCTTTAACAACTCTTCTACCCTCTCTGCAATACCCCTTCGGAACGTCGCGTTCTAAGTGAGTCTTATTTCACAATACCCCTTCTCTCTAATAACCCCTCCCTCTTAAACCCAATGCCTTTCTAATAATTCCCCCTCCTGAAATTTAATAAAATCCCCGGGGAAATTGCTTTTGTCTTTAAAAGAAACAAAAGCCTTAGCAGTATCTTTAAAAAAATAACTAAAGGTTTTAGTAGGAATGGAGTTGAGTAACTAATGTAAACTTTCGCTTTGCCAGATACTTTCTTCTTGCCGTGTCCGTCCACGCACAAGTTTCAAAAAATGAAGATTATCTGCTGTGTTCCAATGTATCCGAGAGGATCATCGTTCGGGTAAGTAAATTATGACAACCTGAAAAAGAAACTTGGCATAAATAAATCTAGGCATCAAATTGTACTATTAGCGAATTTAAATGCATGTCACACATAAATGTCGATCCAACGGCTGCGTGGTTGGCGCAGTGGTAGGATCTCTGCCTCATTACTACAACGTCCCAGGTTCAAACCCCGGCTCAGCCGAGTGTTAAACATTTGTGTGACCTTCTTTTACGCCACAGTTGACTCAGCTTTCCATCCCTCCGAGGTCGGTAAAACATTGAATGTGTTGAACATTTGTGTAATCTGCTTTTCCTCTTGAGGTCGATAAAGTGAGTACCAGCTTCTGCAGGTGGCTAACCTGCGATGGATTAGTGTTCCGTCCAGGGGGAGTCAATGACTCTCATCCACTTAACACTACAGAAACCGGAGATAAGCACCGGCCATGCAATGGGCCACTTAGGCTCGTAAAAGGAAAAGATTTAGCTTTGTTGTTCCAAATTCAATTTTATTTTCTGTGCAATTCAATTTGATCTCGTATAAACCTGAAGTTATGTTTAACTTGTTGAATGTGATTTCAACTTTGTAAATTTGCTATTCCTCGCAATCAGGTAGAAGACGAATATATCCGCTGAATAAAAAATACAGGAATCTCGAGATGGACGGGAGAGAGCCTCACTCAAGAATCAACGACACAACTCTAGCCGAGGGGCCCTGGGGGCGAAAAAACTGGTCACAGCAACTAAACAAATCTCCAAATAGTTACATCAAATTTTTAGTTTGGGAAGGACCAGGAGGCACTAACAGTTTCACAATGTTAGCATGGTTGTATATTGCCTCTGCAAATCCTGCGCAAGCCAGCAAGCCAGGCAGCTGGGGCCTCAGTATGAACTTAGTATTTGAAGGTCGGTTACCCTTTATAACCTTGCAATTCGCTCCGAAGCCCCTTCCGTCGGAACAGAAACTAATTTACGAGGGATTGGAAAAAAAATTTTGGAATTCCATTGTAATCACTTTTGATTCAAAGAAGGAATTGGCCACACTGTGGGTTAATGATCTTCTTGTTGAATCAGTGAAAACCACGCTATATACTTTAGTCTTTTTAAAACGGTTATGGATTGGAAGTAAAGTGGAAAACATCGATTCTCCACACCTGACAATGCGTGTTTCCTGTGTACAGTTCTTTACGGTAACCTTAACAAGAGCGGCAATGGAAAGAACAAAATTCATTTGCAAAGGTAAAATGAAAAACGTTGTCACCGAGTTGGAGTTATGGTCATGTTATGCACACCCACTGGAGCCCATAATTTCGGAAAAGTTAATTGTTTTCCCCTGTTCTCTTCGTTCCTCATGAGCCAATTACTATAAGTATTCATCTTCCCCAATTCAAAATAACCCCGACACAGTAGTAGACAAAGCCAGGAGCCCGTTACTAGGGGCATTCATCTTCCTCTATTCACCTTGACGCCAACACAGTAGTAGACAAAGCCAGGAGCTCGTTACTAGGAGTGTTTATCTTCCCCTATTCATCTTGACCCCAACACAGTAGTAGACAAAGCCAGGAGCCCATTGGCTGGGAGCACTTATCTTTTCCTATTCACCATGACCCCAACATATAAGTAGAGAAAACTAAAAGTGCCCATTACCACGCATGTTCATTTTATCTATTCATCTTGAACTCAACACAGTTGTAGATAAAGCTAGGAGCCCATTATTACGAGCATTCATCTTCCTCCATTCACCTTAACTCAAACACAGTAGTAAACAAAACCAGGAAACCGTTACTAGGAGAGTTCATCTTCCCTTATTTACCTTGACCTAAACACAGTAGTAAACAAAACTTGGAGCCTGTTACTAGGAGTGTTCATTTCCCCCATTTATACTGAACCCAACACAGTAGTAAACAAAGCTAGGAGCCCGTTACTAGAAGTGTTCATCTTCCCCTATTCACCTTGACCTCAACACAGTTAAGTAGACAAGGCCTGCAGCAGCCCGTTACTAGAAGTGTTCATCTTCCCCTATTCACCTTGACCTCAACACAGTTAAGTAGACAAAGCCTGCAGCAGCCCGTTACTAGAAGTGTTCATCTTCCCCTATTCTCCTTGACCTCAACACAGTAGTAGTCAAAGCCAGGAGCCCATTACTAAAAGTGTTCATCTTCCCCTATTCTCCTTGACCTCAACACAGTAGTAGTCAAAGCCAGGAGCCCGTTACTAGAAGTGTTCATCTTCCCCTATTCACCTTGACCTCAACACAGTACTAGTCAAAGCCAGGAGCCCGTTACTAGAAGTGTTCATTTTTTCCTATTCTCCTTGACCTCAACACAGTAGTAGACAAAGCCAGGAGCCCATTACGAGGTGTGTTCATTTTCCCCTATTCATCTTGACCCTAACACAGTGATAGACAAAAACAGGAGTCTTTTACTAGGAGTCTTCATCTTCCCCTATTCATCTTGACCCGAACACAGTAGTTAAAAAACAGGAGCCCGTTTCTAGGAGTAGAAACTTCGTCCTTGCTTGATACAGTAGTAGACAATACCAGAAACCTATTACAATCTAGGAGCGTTCATCTTTCGAAACCCAAAAATTTACTTTTGGTAGACCCGGGTTGGTAGACCACATTTTTTCACTTGGTATTGAGGAACAAACGAAGGAGCGAGGAGTGTATATTGTGTGAAACATCTTTGCATGAGCTGACAGATGTGACGATGATGATAATGAAGATGGAGATGATGAAAATAATGATGATGAAGATGATGACAATGACGATATCATTGGCCTATACAGGATCACGTGACATTTCAAAGGTGAAGGTTTTAATTTTTCACGTCGTTCTTTGGTGAAACTAAAAAATAATGGCGTCGCTTGCGCCCACGCCATTTTAGTTTAGTTTTTACTGCTTATCCAGTTATTCAAGATTACGGACGATAAAAACTTCTCCTCAGCTAAAAATTGAAAGAGCAAAGCTTTATTCTTTGCTTGTTTGGTTGTTTGTTGTTCAGGTACTCTTGATTATATATTCAAATACAATTTCTCCTATAGGCGAGTTTCTGTTTACATTTTTTGCCTCATTAGCATACGCACTCTTCTTTCTAATTCAGCTACAAAAACAAAGCTTCTGAATAATGAAATGGTTCTGCAAAACAAACTTTCTCTGAAAATGTGAGATTGATATCCTGAGTATTCTTTCCGTGATGTGGTTTTAAATATTGGAAATTTTAGAAAGAATGCATGGGCTCATTATATCGTTCTTGCCTCCAGCTGTTTTGAGGTTTTTTGAGCAGCGATTTCTTCTTTGAACCTACACATATATAGCCGAAAATTCGGTTGCATGTTTATTTCATTTGATAAATATTCTCAAGTTTTAAAGTCAGTTTTTGTTTATCTTTGTTCTTTTTTCAACTTAATTTGTATGTTAATGAAGCAGAATGTAAACAATGACGTCAGCAGAAAACTTGCCTATTGCAAAGTGGGTAAACTCCTCGGGGGAACGCGGTCAGATATAAAAAATGACCACCATATTCAGTATATAAAATTAACAAAAGCACTCTGCTAGCTAGCTGCTCTGCTTGTGGCCTAGACAACATGTTGTTTATATTGAAAACGCTGCACTCACACGAGCATCTTGCCCCCTTTTCAATATGGCGCGTATGAACTCGTGTATTCGCGCCAAACATGCGAATCAACGAAAATCGTAAACAGAAATTTACCGAGTACAATAGAAAAGTCGTAAAACCTTAATTTTTTCGTGTTGTCGATTTTTCTTACAAATATTACATTGTTCATTATTGCTAAATTTAACTGTTTGTTCATCTCATCGCTAAAACTGAGTGTTTACACCAACCACAGTCAGCCTTTTGGCGGTTTAATTTGGTTTAACAGTGCATGTTTTAAAATATTGTTTTGTCGTCGTCGAAACGTCACGCAAAATGAAAAAAAGGCACAACGTTGAGGTTGATAGTTGGATTTTGTCAGAATTCCTTTGCTTTGACCGTCTACTGAAGCTCTTTACAAACATACAGTAAATTAGTACGAATGTGCATTATAATTTGTTCTAGACGTTCTAAAATAACTGAAAAAAACAAGCAATCATTGTAGATATATGTAAATTACACCAGGGTTATCAAGGTCAAGTGTGGTCGAACTCATAGCCCGCGGGTTCAAACTTAACATGTAAACAACGCACTTCAAGAAAATTTATGTACGAGGCATAAATCCAAAGAGCGCTCACAAGGAAATCAAAAATAATAAGCGATTATCTAAAACATCTTCCTTAACACTTTCACTGAAACACAATTCTGAAAGATATTTACCTACAAATAATGTTAAACAGTTGATCAATTAAAGTTACAAATACAATGACTAAACAGGTAGTACCTAGATACATCGCCGCCACTTTCAATCCATTTTGAAAAAAAAGCATCAGAAATTAGTTTTAAAAAAGACCAAAAACGTGTAAAAAGACTTTTGAATTATGTTTTGTAAATACAGCTTGTAGTTCAGAAATATCAATGCAGGTGTTTACAGTGGTTGTCACAAAGGTACTATTGAAAACTTTATTGACATTTATCTATTGTTTTGGGGTAAGCAATATATTTAGCAAGCACGTGTCTATGTTAATTCGTGTTAAGTTCACTTTTGACTCAATAGTGATTAACTTCATAAATCTACTCAGTCATAAAGATGATGTTAAGTTTTTAATGTTAATGCGGCAAAATAACTTTCAGACCTTGCTTAAATATGCAGCCAAAATTGACGCAGTGGTAACAGTTGGGCATGGGAAATTGAGATTTTTACAGATCTTCAAAACCTAAACGATATCATGGCTTTTAGTATTTTTTCTTCCTTTCTTTTCTTTTCTTTTCTTCTCTTCTTTTCTCTTCTCTTCTCTTCTCTTCTCGTCACTTTTCTTTTCCATGTATTTGTTTTTTTCCCTTTTTTTCTCTTTTGTTTCTCGGTATATTTTAACTCAAGTAATAGTTGTATATTGAGCGAATTTCCTTTAAAATTTGAAGAGAAATACGTGTTTACTTATTATCAGGTTAAGTTCAACAAATGCGTAGGCAGGAGCACGTTTGTATTTCCTGCACTTTATCTTTCTAACTTTAATTAAAACAAGGTGAAAAGACGCCGCACGATCGACAGCCACTTTGTCCCGTGTAGTTGAGTCAGCTGAGCATGCAGTCTTGCCAGCGGGTGATTTTGATCCCACACAAAATAGAAGTTATTAATTTTTATGATTTTATGAGAACGCAACTGATTTTAAATCGAGCAGGCGGTAAACAACAAAATTTTCAGTAAGAATCTTGTTAAAGGATTGACTCTGTAAGATTGATCGCTCCCAAAAAAATTTAAAATTTGAACCTCGATACATTTTCCTTCATTCTGCTTGGACTTACGTATAAAGATACTTGCAAACTGAACACAGATATCTCTCGTGTCTGTTTTTTACATCAATTCCCGCCAGTACAAAGGAATATTATCTCGGTAATGTCTTTATAAAGGTAACCCTCAATTGCATACAGTTTCTCTAACAAATAGACGGCGAATTAAGGCGAACTTCTCTCTTAAACTACATTTTCCTAAATTCATTCTGAAGTATTCGTGTCTTTTTTCACATCAATTCCGCCAGTACAAAGGGATATAATCTCAGGTATGTCTTTATATAAAAGGAACCATAATTTCATACAGTTTTCTAACAAAGTAGTAATAAAGGCGGAGAAGCCGACAAATTTTGCCGTTTGGCAGCGCTTATTGAAAACCCTGTATCAAATTAAATTTTCTTTTATCACGAACCATGGTTTTGCCGGCAAGCCAAGCAGTGTACCGCAAGTATACTGTCTTTTTAATATGCGGTTAGCTGGGTGTAGAATCCAACAAAACCGCATGCAACTCTGGGGGTTACTGTTTTTAGTGTTGCCTGCGGTAATTTGTTGTCTGCCAGCGCTAAACCAGCTGTTAAATCAAGTACGATTCACAACGCCAGGTCAATTCACGTTTTACAACTTCTTAATCTGATGAAACAAGATATTTCAAATTTTGCCTAAGGACTGCTCTCTTTGTAAAGATAGAACAACGGGCCAAACGCAATAGGCCTAATTTAATAATTCTAAAAAGAAAATAAAATTTGGAATTAATCAGACCATTGTCTCTTTGTACGGTTTGTGAGTTAAGTATTTCCATTCGATAAAGATTAACGGTAGTGATAATACTAAATTGTTCCGTTAGAAAGCATCATGCAAATTACACGAGTGTTAGCTAGAAACTTCATTCTTTGATATTTAGAACCTTGTCTTCCACGAACCAAATTGAAGAAAGAATTATGTTTCAAAAACAAATTCAGAATATTTTATTAACACTTTTCATGCGTCATGTTTATTCAAATTTAAATGTTTCGTTCGAACTCAAGATTACAAGACACATGTTATCATGTAAAGAAAAAAGATTTTAAACAGAACTTGAAAATTAAATTAAGTGAAAACTTATTAACTTTCAGCCACAAAGTGAAACCGGATTTTGGAATTAACAAATGCAACATTTTGATGTACAGTGACACACACGTAATCATGCATAGAGATATACAATAATAAACATGGGAACCAAGAAAGCTGTCTGGAAAGTATATTTGTCGATGAACACTTACCTTGTCCCGTCGCCATAAGGCACAGAAGCAGCACTGTCCATATGGTAAATCTCAAACGAAAAAGTTTCATTTTTCTCAATAAACGATGCGTTGTATAGTATGCCACTATCACAAGAGCGACGCCGTTGTTTACAGATCTCGTTAGATCATCTCATAAATGGTTTCTTGGGATCGTTGATTATTTAAAATCTTCTGCAATGCTGAAAAAGAGACGAAAGTTAGTTACTGTTTGGTTTGAGTTTTCACAGACAAACAGACATGCACGATGTACTTCACGATGTAAAGGCAAAAGACAAAATATGTTATATCATTTGCTTTGTCGGTACACAAAACCACAGCTCAGTGCTGTATAGCTCAGTTTATACTGACGAGATTCGAGTTGAATCACTTACTTACACACACACCGAACAATATACTTGAGCTGCGTTCCCTGTGTTTTGGGCAAATTCTAACGCTAGTTTAGCGATATCAGTGAAACTACTTCGTTCGCTTCGATAACTTTACAACTCATCAGACTGAACGATTTATGAGCGATTTCTGACCTGTGACAAAACTTTTCAGGTTCATAGCAGGATATATCCGGCTTGCGATGTCTTTAAGATTCTTTCTTCTCCACGTTAACCACACGATCAAAAACACGTCTGTTATTCTGGCAAACACGCGCTATGCACCTTCTATAACTTCCAGGCGAATTTTTGCCGGGCCATTTGCAAACATTCTTATTAATCAGTGATATCACATCTGTTTGGTCTATCAAAGACAGTTTAACATCGTCCAATTATCAAACAATCTCTGCTCGTGGGGACTAAGATCAAGGTGGTTTGAAAATTGCGTCCTTTGCGAATCCAAGAATCAAATTTTAAAGCATGAAACGGGTCATTCAATAAAAAATGTTGGCATGTGATGCCTGGCGACGTGACGCTCCAAAATAAACTAAACGCGCCAATCGACTTACTAACAATAAGATCTTCCCAAGCCGCAAGAGCCTAAAACATTAATTATGCGTGAAGGTGATGTTGGTAAATTGACAGTTGGTAACAATGTCGAGTCAATACCTTTATTTCCGGTTTCAGGCCATTGACATTCTTGTTGTGCAAAATAACTGGACGGTATAAAAAACGTCATTTCGCGTTTTTGATTAGATGACGAGAAACCAATCATATTGGCCGATGTTCTCAAGACAAAGAACTGAAAATACCTTTTGTCCTTTTGTTTTTGTTTAGGATCATAGAACCGGCATGCACTTGACGTACACACGAGTGTAATTTGGGCATCAAGAAATTTGCTTCAAAACTGCCATACTGAAAGTCAAATAAATGATAGTGCCGCAAGTGCTGTGAGTTGAAAAACAAATCTTTACACAAAAAGACAGCGCACGGTTGCCAATTAATATTGAAATACTTATAAACGGTAATATTTACAAAGTACGGAACTATTACCGGCATATCACTTATCAGAATCTCTTTCGCGAACCAATTAGTTTCACTGGACTGAACAAAACATGTTAGTTCTTTGCGTTCACGTTGTGTTAAGTGCACGTGTTAACGAGTAAAAGACCATTAATGTTCACACCCTCTTCCTGTTAGTTTGGAGTGGGCGCTTGACTCAAAGTTTGCTTGTCTAGCGGAACACGAACCCTCAGTTTAGTCACTGCCTTTTCTCTCTTTCTTGTACTTAGCATGTAGTAATGGCCCAACGGGACGCCATGCATCATCAAAAATTGTATGCTTGCTATAAGAGTCATTCATATCAATCAAGTTACAAAGAAACATAGCCGCCGATTCAGTACTACTGGCTCCGAGAGTTTGTTGCCGCGGCGTCAATATCTTTTATGATGTTTACGTGTATTTCTCATCTTCAGGTAATCGACACGAACAGTATGGTTAACTATACTTAAATGCGGGTTCCGCAGACACTCAGGCTCCAGAACTCTGAAGTAACAATTACTAAGGTACCAGTTGACAACATATTTTGAAAAACATGGGAAAAAATGAAGACTGAGGTTCACAAATACACCCAGCTGCAATGACGAAACTAATACGGACATTTCCCTTCTTTTATTTTCCCTTCTAGATCTTCCCTTCCCTTTCCTTCTCAGTTCTCTTCTATTACTTCCTCTCCTCTGTATTTCCAGTCTCCTCAGTCCTTGACTCTCGTCTCCCCCCTGTTCACTTCACTTCACTTATGTTCTATTCTATTCTATTCTATTCTATTCTATTCTATTCTATTCTATTCTATTCTATTCTATTCTTTCTATTCTATTCTATTCTATTCTATTCAATTCAATTCTGTTCTATTCATTTGTACTCTTTTCTATTCTATTGTATTCATTTGTATTCTGTTGTATTGTATTGCATTGCATTGCATTGTATTGCGTTGCGTTGCGTTGCGTTGCATTGTATTGTATTGTGTTGTGTTCTATTGTATTCTACTTCTCTTCAAATAAATCTCTTCAATAAATCTCCTGCACTAATCGAATTTCATTC
>JAOCNB020159490.1:0-10122 GCA_026546465.2 Palythoa caribaeorum | reverse complement strand
CTATTAAAATTAGTTCCAGACCACATCAGAAACTGTGGATATACCTCCTGTCTTTATAAGACACTTTGATTTTTGATAAGGTTTTGCAGCATATGTATGGCAAATTTAGATATTGGTGGGAAAACTGTACAGTGTTGTGTAAATTTCTACTTGCAGATTAAAACACATTGGTAGACCAATGACTACTTCTGGGCCAACTGTTGACCAATGCAAGGGAATCCTGACACATTGTAAGCTAGGTTAATAAACCATTACTGAAGTGCCAAAGTTTTATATATAGGATGCATATGAATAAACCAATAATTATATGGAATTCTAAACTAGATTTATGTTCATCTATTATCAATCCCATTGATTTCACAATCCTTTGTCAAACGAAAATTATGAAAATGAATACAGTATTCTATATATTTTAGTTTTTGAAAGCTTGTTATACATATTGATATTGAACTCTATGCTGAGATTTGAAATTGTAAAGTAAAGTAAAGTAAATGGAATTAAGAAAGGGCAATCAATTAATAAATTAACAGTTATGAATTTGCGTGGAGACAAGAAACTCAGAAAAGACATCGGCTCCAGATGAGAATTGAACCCATTTAACCTTCCTAGTGTATCACTTTTCGAACGCGCTCCTACTGAGCCATGGGAACTCGTATGGCAAGGAAGGTTTATTAACTGGCTTATAATTATTTACATGAAAGAGTTAAAAAAAAGTCTTTTATTGGGAGGTAATTGAGCGTGTTATTTTAAAGAAGGAAGAAACAAGCGAAAACTGTAGTCTTATAAAGAAATTGTTGCCCTCACTGCTCAAAGATTATTTCAACACCTGAAGATATTGTTTTTATCACCATGTGTCGTGACAAATCAAATTTTGTATTCATGTGAAGTTCCTACTTCATTTTGATGCATTTTGGAACGGCGTTTGATTGGTTGAAAATAGTGGCATACATCATATCATGTGGTGGAGAACGCTGTGTAATTGGTTGAAAACAGTGTCATGTATACGTCATGTCATGCATGTGGTGGATAACGGTGGTTGTAAATAATGGCATACGTCACGTCATGTAGTGGAGAACGGCATATGACTGGTTGAAAATATTGGCATACGTTATGTCAGGTGGTGGGGAACGGCATGTGATTGGTTGAAAATAGTGGCATACGTCTTGTCATGTGGTAGATAACGGCGTGTGATTGGTTTAAAATAATCAGCATACGTTTTGTCAATTTCATTTATAATCCATACGATTGGTTACATTTTATGCTTTGTCCTTGGTCAGTTTACAACAGTTTATCTAAAGTGTGTGCTTTCTACTCTTAGCAGCAAGAGCTATGCCATATGACCAACCGCAGCAGAGTTATATCTGTAAAGAAGGTAAATACTCCCGGATAGGGTCTCCTGTAGCCAGCACACGGCCAGACTCACCAGATCTGCTACTAAGGCCAGACAGCTCCATTCACCTCAACTCTTGTGCTTCCTCTGACACATCCCAGGAGGACAGCAAAGAAATGGATGATGACAATAACTATTCTGAACACAAGTATAATGATAAATGTGAAAATGATGCTGATGAGCCACGTAAGCAAGTGAACAATTACTGTGCTACAGAAAGTCCTCTTAACATCAATGGTTTTGGAAATTATAATGATGGTGATGAGGATAATGATGGTGATAAGGATAATGATGGTGATGAGAATAATGACAGTACATTATCAGTCTGTGAAAGGGAAACTGGTTATGTAAGAAATTGTTGTAGAAAAGAAAAAGTTTCCTTCTCTGGAAAAGGTGATTGTTGTAAACCAAAAATTTTTAGTCGAAATATCAATAAAAAGGATAGTGGCGATGATTGCGATTGCTCCTGTGGCAGCTATTTCAAATCGGTTGGTGTTGTCAATTTGAGTTTCGACAATAAAAGTTTATATCAAGGAACACAACCTGAAAGTCAATGCAAGAAAGCTCCTAGGCCAGGCAGCAAAGGTGGAAGTAGACATGTAGATTGTGGCTATGGTTACAATATCAATGAAATGGACAATTGTGATAGTGAAGCACTGGATGTTGATCGTATACCGTCGTGTGAAATTATGGAAACTCTTGACAATCTAAGCCTGAGCATGTCAGAAGAGACATTCCAGAAAGACATAAGCCCTGTAAAATCCAGAAGAATACAGTCGGCCAGAGTTATTCGAACTAGTTCAGAGGAAGTACCAATAACAATTACCATAACGCAGCAAAATAGGAAGGACTTGCGACCAATCTGTGGAAAACATGGTAAGAAAAAAGTGAAATCTGCTACCACAAAAGATAATCACAAGAGAAAACTCAGTAGCGGAACGCCATACAAGGTTGAAGAATCGCAGCGAGGAACAGGGGATATTGCAAGCTATTTTATAAAACATTACGAAATTTTAATGAATAAGGAGCTAAATAAAAGGGAAATTGTTCTTTTCAAAGGAGCATCAGAAAAAAATAAAGCTGTTTCAGAGGGTAGCTGTGGTAAAAGCAATAGTGGAAAAGAGATCTCTCGTATAGTGGACCGAAAAGACTCGGGAATTTCAGTATCAGGTTCGTTTACACATTTTGATAAGAAATTATGCAACTAGTTTAAAATAGAAAATGATTTACAATAGGAGTGGTTAAACTTAATGACTCCCCTTCTTTTCAGACAGTTTACTTCCTTTATATCTCTGTGTCACGGTCGGACAACGGTTGAAAGTTGTGTACAAAGTCTTTGCAAAAACGATTAGTGTTTCTTTTAAAGTGGACATTGGAAAAAGGGGGAGTTTCAATATGATTATTTTTGGTCATGTGGTGCATATAGATAATTCTGTTGGTTCTCGGTCAATGTGAATATGAACACAACTAATTTTTTTGGTTAACAACAACATCAACAATTATTTTATTGTGCCCTCTGTTACTATATACACGTGATTTTAATGACAAGTAGAAGAAATTTGTATTTTTGAGGCCAGGGAATGGCGTATGAAGGGAAAATTCTCTGAAACGGTGATATAGTAATCACACATATAGTACAGCTTTGCCCTGTATACCGATTAGTCTTTTTGACCCAAGATATGGTATCGGAATGCAGATACAAATACATAAGTTGGTATCAAAAAAACTTCTACCGCAGACATGAAGCCATCTTTTAGACTTTCAAGTCCGCTTTAAGGCACTTGAGGTACTATTGTTTCTTATTCTGTACTGTAGTGCCACCTTTGATCTTTTCTTGCTTCGCTAATCGTACAAAGTGAACTCCTACAGGCTCAGTACAGGAAATGTTGCCGTTTATCTTAATGTCTAACTTAAAGATGCCCCCAACGGCAATGCGTTATAGATCCTTTGTTTGATTTCAGAGCTTTTGTCTGCACAAAATCAGTCCGTTGCGAATAAAATTGTAGGTAAACATACACCAGCAGGAACGTTACGTTTCTTGACCATAGATTTAACTATACGCTGCATGTCTAGATCGCCTATGTTGAACCTATTTTATATCCAAATCCAAATTCAAACAAGATGATGGGACTCGAAAAAATTAGTGATTGTAAAAATCCACTACTACGAAATTTGTTAATTCTGATTTATTTTAAAAAATCCTTTTTGTGGGCATTTTTTGTCAGTTAGGATTTGGGCAAATTGATAATTGGAAAGTCGTCTATTGACATTCTGTGGCTTCCATATCCCACAACCATACCTCGTAATCGTTTTGCTTTTACATTAAAGATCCCAGTTAGGAAGAAGATCTTGGAAGGTATTCCCCTGCTTCGGAATGATTGAAAATGGAAGGTGGTTTTAACAAACGTTTTAAAAAACGTCTTTACATCTTGACTCAATAGAAAGTTGTACTAGTAATTGTATATCACAGTAATAAAACAAGCTCGGTATCAAAAACAACTTCGGTATAATTTGTAGGAGCGAGTGTCAAGATGTCAGTTGAAGAGGACACCAGCTCACCAGGAATGGTCCTTACTTGGCAAAATGATGGATCAAACCTTGAGCCAGTTTGTGTTGATGGTGGGAAATCACACGAGACGATCAGTGGACATGCTGAAACAGATCCTAGTGTTTTCTCCCCTGAGGTGAGTTATTACAGGGATATTTTGAACTGATTTGTGTGAGCCCAGACAGACCAATACCCCGCTCACATCAGAGCCTTAAACCTGTTTAAAAGTTGTTTACTAAAATGTGTTTAATTATTTCGCGTTCACATTGCACGCGCACTTACCATTAAAACAAGTTTAAATCTTGTGTAATTAAACTACTTCGAGAGGTAGTATAAAGGCCTACTCTGGGACCCAAAGTCGCCTTAAGTCGCGCAAAGTCCCCTAAAGTTGCGCAAAGTCGCCTAAAGTTGCACAAAGTTGCCTTAAGTCGCACAAAGACGCAGTGTTTTTTTGTCTACTTTCTTCTTTAGTCACCTTAAGTTGCACAAAGTCGCCTTAAGTCGCGCAAAGTAGCCTTAAGTCGCGCAAAGTCGCCTAAAGTCGCACAAAGTTGCCTTAAGTCGCACAAAGACGCAGTGGTTTTTTGTCTACTTTCTTCTTAAGTCGCCTTAGGTTGCGCAAAGTCGCCTTAAGTCGCCCAAAGTCGCCTTGAGTCGCCCAAAGTAACGGCGACTTTGGGTCCCAGATTAGGCCTAGTTAAAAGCACAGCTCTTCCAAACTGCTAATATAGAAAGTACAGAGCTCGGTTGGGAGAAACTACCTGTTCGTCATTTCTCGTGTATTGGGCTAAAAGGATTAAACACTATTCACCTACCTTCAACAATAGGCCATCTTTCGTGCGATTGATCTGGAACGAAGCACTATACGCTTTTAAGGGGTACGGATGCCAGACCCCATCTACAAAATACTTCAATGGGTTTGAATGAGATTTATCCACATTACAATCCTGAACTTTTGACAGGCGCGTTCCGTTTAAGCACATTTCAAGAGGATGGCTGCCACGAGCGTTCGTTTTGATAACCGGTATATTTTTCTTCGTGCAAGAGTCGCTGCCGTCAACTTTCCCGACGAGACGATACTGGTGGTCTGTTGATAGTGATAGTTTAGTTTAGATAATTCATTTCTTTGTACACAGTAAAAAACTATCATAATGTGGTTATGGTAAAAACAACTAAATATGGCAAGAAAAATTATTATAACAAGAAACAAATACGGATAAACGTTCATTTTGCCTTACAATCAACAAAGGACTCGACTTGTCTGAAGCAGATTCCACGGCGTGGTTGGCGCTGTGGTAAGATCTCTGCCTTCTAACCTCAAGATCACAGATTCAACTCCCGGCTCAGCCGAGTATTGAACATTTGTGTGACCTTTTTTCCCGCCCAAAATGACTCAGCTTTCCATCCTCCCGAGGTCAGTAAAATGAGTACCAGCTTCTGCTGGGGGCTAACCTGCGACAGATTAGTGTCTCGTCCAGGGGGAGTCAACGACTCTCATCCGCCTAACACTATACTGGAAAACACTACAGAAACACTACAGAAACCGGAGATAAGCACTGGCTCCAATGAGCCACTTGGCTCGTAAAAGAATTTAACTTTAGCTTAAGCAACAAAGCAAAAGAAGCATACAGGTTTCACAGGCTATATTTCGGACTTAATCCATGTCCCGGCATTATCATGCTGATTTCTAATAAACACTGAGCTCCACGTTACTTGCACACACAATTATTTATAGGTGGGTGCGAACGCACACTCTACTGAGGGATGTTATTTAAAGAGTTCCAGATCAACTGACGCCTTAAGGCCTACATTAATTTTTAGTTTCAAAATCTTGATATAATATTCTTCTAGAAAAGACAGGTGTAACAGTAGTCAAGCATTGAGGATAAAGTAAAAAGCAATTATTGCAAGAATGTTTGCTTTGGTTTTGCGTTCGAAGAAGGAAAAATACCGTTACATGCTCGCGGGCTAAAGGCCTATGTCATCTATTCATCTGGCTACTAGTATCTGATTTAATATGACAAAATGCCTCGACTCCATGCTAGTGTAAAACAGACTTGCGCACCCATCAATTCGAATTTTATTCTTTGCATGCTTTCACTGTTTTTTTCAAGCTTTTTACTTGAAGCAAGTAAACGTTAAAGTTTTGCGAAGAAATATGTTTGAAGCTGTTACTGAGATAGAATTTAAAAAAATGCTTCGGCTGAGCCGAGTGTTGAACATTTGTGTAGCCTATTCCGCCAAAATCTACTCAGCTTTAGATCCTCGCGAGGTCGGCAAAATGAGTACCAGCTTCTGCTTGTGCTTGGGGTTAACCTGCGATAGATTATTGTCGCGTACAGGGGGAATCAATGACTCTCATCCACTCAACACTACAGAAACTGGAGATAAACACTGTCCACTTAGACTCCACCTTCCTTCCCACCATCTTGGTTTTTTTTTACGTTGTCAAGCAGAGAAACGAGACGGCCAAGAACCCGCGCCCCCCTTCTCCATACACGTTGATCTGACATTTCCTTGGCCATGGAACGAATTGATATGCGTGGCTTCGCTAAAAGGCATCCCATTTATTGACAAAACTATCAAAACTGAAATTTCTGCTGTTTTGTTGTCTTTATGATCTTTGAACTTTCACTGAAGAAGTTACAATAAATGTGAAAAATTAACAAAAATCATTTTTTTGTTTCGAAAGATTTTATTTAGCGAGAATTTAAACTAATTGCAAAACGATCGGGGGCGCTGAGCTAAAATCGAAAGCGGGAGAGCAAAGTTTGTTATCACTGTCAACTTGACTCTCTTGCTAGGCGCACTGATTAAACATCGTTCTTTCTTGGGCATCAAATTTTATTTTTTGTAGTCATTATGCAAAATTACAACGTTTTACAATGAATTAATAGGTACAGGTATTAGGTAATCAAAATCTAACCGACCTTCACCAATCTATGATTATTACTACTTTTGCCGACTTGAATTGAAACTCCGGTATTTACTAGAAAGAGGTTTAGAAACAGTTGCTTGAAAATCCGTAAAAAGTGGATGACTTCGATTGCTAACAATATATGCATGTGGCAGTGAAAACAGTTGACACAGGATGTGTAGATTTCCGTTTCACTGTCAACAATCTTAAACTGTTTCAGCAATCTAAAGCCGACATTTTAGTCTAGATGCTCGTCTGGCAGTATATGTTAATTTTGGAAGGACTGCCCAGTAGTTTGCACTCACATTAACTTGAAAACGGTTTGATTGACTGATAAATTTAGTACAGTTAGGTACCTATATAAATCACAATCTGTAATCAGTGGGTTTTTAATTATTTTTTGTTTTGTTTGAGACAATTTCAAACCTTAAAAAAGGAAATTTTGTTTTGGGGACTTTAACATTTGTTGCGGCAAACAGTCACATAAGAAAAAACGACAAGGTATTTATAAAGAATATTCTTCAAACAAGACGTACCTTCTCTGGCGATGTTTAAGATTTCGGGTAATTTCGTACTTCCTGAACATCTCGATACGTTCATCATGGTATTACGAACATACGTCTCTTCGGTTGCTCTACACCGACAAAAACAACACAAAGAATTTTCACACAGAGCGTTCCTTTGTCGACAAATTTCTGAACCCGCTCTACATTGCGTCGTTTCTCTATTACAAACACAGTCATCAGTTGCGAACAAATCCCCATTAGCATCACGTATAATTTTAGAAGCAGATAAATAAATTATCCTCTCGAGGTTTAGTAAAGCTAGCAGTCCAATGTAAAGAAAGAATCTTTGTAGCATGTTCAAAATCCTATTCATCTACAGTGATGGGCTTCCAGCAAAAAATCTCCGTCAAGTCAAACAGTAATCGATCTTGATGAATCTTTGAAAGTTTGATGTTCTCCCGCGGTCTTGATAAAGAGCCAATGTTAAAGAAAGTCCAAATGGTTTTCAACGATGTTGAACTGATGACAAGCCTGGATTCACAATGCCTTCATTCCTAAAACGCTTGGTCAATATATTAGGCTGGATCTTTCGTCACAGGTAAACGATCATATGATAACCACTCCTTATTCAGTGCTGGCATTATATCAGACATCTTCCTGAAATCAAATAGCATGTTCTCAGTTGATCAGACTGAGTAATAGCATTTTCGCTATTAAAAAGCTCTGTCTTTAACTCTTCTCAGGCTGAAGCAGGTCTGGAGTTTTTTTGGAGGGAGGATCGGGGGATGAATGGGGGGATGTATAACAAACTTCTAGCGGATCTGAGTGATACAGCATAAAATACAAAAAGATATACTGTGAATCGAAGTTAATTGGCATCTAAAAACAGCGTTTCGTTTTCTGAATGCGTCATTTCTGTTGTGTTTTTTCTTCAATAAAAACCGCACACAAAAATAAGAACAAGTTAAGAACAAATTGAGGCTGACGTGGCCAAAAAGTTAAGAACAATGAGAATTTGAAGAAGGGCTGATTCTTATTTTAAAACAGCATGAACTCATCGTGCGGGGTGTCTACTTTTAAAATTAAAAATACCCCTTTAAGGCTTAATTGATTTTTAAGCAGGATAATGACTTTCATAAAGTCTAGCAATTAGCGGCATACAACTAGTGTGTGTGTGCAAAACTCCATGTTGATGTACTTTTGCCGAAGTTGGCAAAAATAATGGCTTTAGATATGCTGAGTTAAATTTCTCTGCAAAAAAGGGCATAAAAACTATCGTCATTGTGGTCGCTATAATTGGAATGAAAAATCTTGTTTTTTTGGCAACATTGGCTTTAAGAAAAATTCCAATTCTAGGAGCGTGTGATTTTGACACCGCTTAAGCCAAGCCTCGATCATTCCGGCAGCGGCCCGAAAAAAAACTTTGTGGTCAGCGAAATTCGAGGCAAGGCAGTAGCAGGTTCCTTTTTCGGTGACTATTGGCGTTAGAGATGAATAAAAAAGGCATGAAATATGTCGATCAAATATAACGATTCCCTGCAGTACATACTCATAAACGTACCGGCTCATGCGGCAATGCTTTCCCCAGAAAAAATTTTGCGAGTTGCTTGTGTGGCCATATAATTCTTTCAAACGTGGTGTGCAGTCTTCGTTTGATATTAGGACAATATTGCCTTTGGCACAAATATGTCATCTATATATTGGCCCATCTGATGTAAAAATACCGCACGACCGCAAAATTAGATATACAGATCGGTAGATGATTACCTTTTAAACATACCTTAGCAGAATAGTTGTAGTTTATTTAATTTAGTAATCTATAAATCCAGAAGTCTCTGACAATCGTTAAAAATATAGCAGGACTGCAGCAGAATCCAAACAACGAAATACAGCTCTTTTCAATAATATTTGTTTTTTCGATCATATTTTTATCTTAAAGTTAAACAATACAAAATGTCGTTGCTCGAAATCTGTTTGTTGTTGGTAATCTACTGTAGCATGTAGTTTTTGAAAATCAAATAGCGAACCAACGTACTGGCAATATACCGGGAAAAAATAAAATAAGAAGTGATGTTTCAACTATTTATTTTTTTTCCTTTGATACGCGAAATTTGATGAAATTGTCGCTTTTCGTATCTTCGAGATTATACCTTAATTTGCCGGATAATAAAAATAAGTTCCATTTAGGTATATTTTTAAAGGCAGTACTATTTTATAAAAAAATAGTTAGTAGGTCTTGAAGTTAAAATTTATCACCTTGATAAAGTTAGGAATAACCAGAATCGGTCTAGATATAAAGAGATTAACCACGAAGTTTACTGAATGCATATTGAAACCCCATGACTAAAGTCGTATCCCACTAAACCGCTTTATATCATGCAATATGAACTGCACATGATCAGATGATGCAATACTCTGATACTGAGTTGTATTGACTTGAATCCTTTTAGCCTTGGGCCACGACTACTGTGAAAGAATTTTGACGTTATTGGTATTCTGAGTCCATCAAATTACTGAAGAGTTCAGGCTTCCATAAGAGCATGCACCCGAGGCAGCCGATATGCGATGCAAACAAAAGGTGCGGATGGCTGAACTTGTATCAGTGTGAAATGAGATGCACATGCCGACATGGTTAATTGTATATTTAGTTTTAAAGCAATCGTAGCCCGTAGAAAATTTTCCCGCAATTTTTGAAGTTTTTAAAATAAAGATAACGCTTAAAATCCGACGTTTCGGAACCACCATGGTTCCATTATCAAGG
>JAOCNB020159441.1:0-10123 GCA_026546465.2 Palythoa caribaeorum | reverse complement strand
ATATAGAAACTGTGTTGCAAGAACCGTGTACGAAATGCCTTGGTCGCAGGATCAATTAAGATCACAGCCAAAATGCTTAGACACAAAACTAATATATGAAAGGCTGAGGTACTGCGAAATAACTTGTAATAAATGTGTAATTGTTGGACGGTTCGGATTTCGGCGTGAAAATGGATTTTGTAGGAGTGGAAAACCGTAGTACCCTGAGAAAAATCTTCGGAGTACCAAGGCCGGCGAAGCAAGGAAAGGAAAGGAAGGAGGGGGGAAGGGAGGGGGTCAAGAGGAGCGCCAGTCCCCCTCCCCCTTCACAATTCTCAGCATCAAAATAATTTTTTCAATCAGCACTACCGGCGGTAATTGTCGACACTGTGAACGTCATGTGATACCAAGCTTCCTGTTAACTAACCTTGCACAATCGACATCCGGTTAAAGATATTTTCAAATTTCAAAATTGAAATCCTTTGCAGGATCCTTTTTGAGGAAGATAGCCGTGTTCCCGAAACTCAATAAACAAAACAATTGATTTTTTCAAAGCTGCTGGAAAATGTACATTATCCGAATTTGGTCCATTTCGTCCGCCAAAAGCACAAAAACTTTGTAGCAATATGGCTGTTACTGTACTGTTATCTCTTGTTATGTAAATATGTGACCTTATGTTTTGTATACATGCTTTCTGTAACTTCAATGTTTTGGTAGAGAGAAATCAACAATTTAGTTAGTGATACTATTTACATTCTTGTTCCATTTTTTTACATCTGTACACAAAAAACCAGGAGGTTAAGCAGAATATGAAATCTAACCAGTATTTCACAATAGAGTTTTAACTGCAGAAACTGATGTCGCGTCAACACATTGCTAATGCGAGTAATGGTATACATTTTAGCCTATCTATCGTTTAACATGATTTCTCAATCACCCACTAAGACTCACCTATTGGTGCTCTGCTCCAAGTCAGGTCTAAGGCGATCGTTATGCGTCGAGTTCTTGTGAAAAGTTCGGATGAGAAATATAGCCAATGCACAACACAGAATCAATACTGTGATTGAGATTCTCCGACGCCGGATAAAAAACATCCTTTCCATTTACCCGAAAGTTAAACAGAAGCTTCTTCGCCAATACTGTCTTCTATCCCAATATGGGAGTAAAAAGTTTTTTCGTCTTGGTTGGCTTCACTTAGTACATTTTAACTTTCCTGGCGTGGAGGTGATACATCGTGACATTATAAGTCAAGTGACATCTGACACTGGTAACAACTGACAAACAAAACGGGGTCGGAATTAATTGGCGCCAGGCCGGGAAGGGAAAACGGATCTGTTAAAGGATCTTAAAGGATAGTATAAAATTAGCATAATTAGAATAATTCAACTCTACTTTGATACTTTATGGGAAAGCATTCTATTGTTATTTTTTCTGAAAAAATGCCCAAGGTAAAACTTGTGCGTCTTTATTTTTCAGCTGCGTTTAGATTTCAGTCACAAATCGCCGTCGCGCACGAAAGTGCGTATGTCAGGTCTAAGCGCATTCGCAATATGCATGCACATGGTAAACTGAGCAATGGAGTATTCAACGAAGATCTCGTCGCTAAATCTAAGCTATAAAATACGGGGTCTAATACGTTAAAACGCTCAATACACAGATAAAGGGAAACCCATTACAGCTTCAATATCAACTGATCAAATCTGTGAGAATTTCGGAGTTTGCAGGATTGGGACAAAATTTTAGACAGCCGATGTTTACTTGGCGAAGAGAAGTCATAACAAATAACATTCATTAAAATTCATGTTTTACTACAATCTATGCGGTAACATTATTTGATGGACTGTACACACTTTATTTGTCGCACATCCTATCCACCCCTTGCCCCGCGGCTCTGCAACCCCACCAACCCAATACCCCGTATGTATTCGAACAAGCGCCGTCTCTCGAACTAACGCCCTCCCCAAGAATCCAAAAATTGAATAAGCGCCCCTCCCCAAAAACAATGTACTAGAGTCGCCGTGAAATTGCTGTTTTTTATTACCGTATAATTGATCACATATCAAAAAGCTTTTTTGCTTGCAGTCTACAATAATACAGGAATTTTCCTCAAAGGTTCGACTTCATTGTCCATCTTCAAAACTTTGTTCTCAAGTTTCGTTGCAATAAGTTTCTTCGGTGTTCGAACAGTAAATGCTCCTTGACAGAGTTAAATACTACGAATCAAGAATGTTGAACACTTTTTCTTTAATAAAATTTGCCAATAAAGGTTTTGTAATTGGACTGTATCGTCATGTTACATGTTTGTTTTGTATTTGAAAAAGATAAATTTGATTAAGATTCGAATGTCTTTGTGGCTAAAATGGTGAAAATTTAATAAGCGGCCTCCTTCAAATAAGCGCCCCTTGGAATAAGCACCCCTCTAAAAATCCAAAACTTAAATAAGCGCTCTAGGCGCTTATCCGAATAAATACAGTATCAAATGTTGTAAAATATAATCACAAAGTAATATTTCTCAATCTCTCTCCCCCTGAGCCCTTATAAAATACTACATGTACATAATAAGAGATTATTAACCGAGCGCGAGGTCTGTATGGAAAAATATCGGACCGAGGTCTTGGCAGTACGGACGGAGCGCAGCCAGCTTCGTACAAAAAGACCGAGCTCTGATATGTTTACATACAGACTGTGCAAGCGAGGTTAATAATTCTGTTATTATGTGACTTTTTTTACTTCCGGTATTTTATACCATGCCTACGTATGTCAACGGAAATCATTGGAACTATCCGATAGTTTTCGGAAACTAGTTCGGAAATGTCAGAAAACTGTTTCTTATGCATTTTTTGGATTTTTGAAAATTTTCCAAAAATCTTCGGAATCTTCGGAAGTGTTCGGAAAACTTCGGAGATTTTCGGAAGTACTTAAAAATTAATTTTTTAAGTAATTTTGCGAGTTTGAAAATTTTCTGAAAATAAACATCCGGGAAACCGGTTGGAACGTGCGTATACGGCCCGTGGGCCAATTACGCATTTTTAACAGACCGCGCGTAAACAAATATAAGGATGCATGAAATTGCAAGGTTATATAAAAATATCTAAAGTTTGTATTGCTTCCGTAAATCTCAAAAGCAACCAACAAACACAATCCTTTATACTTATAAGTATTTACTTATATTATTCTTAACAAATGCAACCTTATTAGTATGACATTTTTCCCTTGAAATGCGTCGTTTTTGAATATTTCTACAACTGGAAATAGAAATAGGAGGTTTGATCAGAGGCACAGAAAGTTAACGTATCATACATTTTCGTCCCTTCGTTTTCTCATCTGCACCCGCCCTGAGCGGGACTGGAACCCACGTCTCCCTGGTGGAATACCAGTCACCTGCTGGTGACAGCGGGTTCCCTCAGCATACACCTGACGTTCTTTAATTCAGTGTCGTCTGCATTGGCTTGAATATGTGCACGGCATGGATGATGGACCAAAAGACTACGAGAAGCTTGATTCCTTCCAGTACCAATGTCTAAAGAGGAGCCTGGGCATCTTCTGGCCTTATATAATATCTTTATATAAATGTGCTGAACCAAGAGACGGGATCGGTCCGAATGAGTTTAGAAGTCAGGAGAAGGAGATGGAGATTTCTCGGGTATGTCCTCAGGATGCCGCAACAACACCACTGCGTAACTGCGCTGACATGGGCACCCGATGGTAGAAGAAAGGTGGGCAGACCCAAAACAACTTGGAAACGGTCGGTAGAGAAAGAGAGAGCAGAGGCGAGCTGGAAATCTTGGGAGGAAGCTAGAGTAGTAGCACGTGATAGGACACGATGGCGGAAAAGTATTAGGGCCTTATGCACAACTGAACACGAAGGTAGTGGATGATGGACGCATCGCCAAAGACCCAAAGACCTCCTGTACGTTAAGCTGGCCACGAGACACCTCCCGACAGGTCAGCCAATGCTGCGATTCAAGGATGACTGCAAACGGGACATGAAGCTGACAAACATCGACCCAAACAGCTGGAAACTGTTGGCAACTGACCGTGACTGCTGGCGTCACTCTGTTCGTGAGGGAGTCAGAAGGGGCGAGGAGAAGAGAAGCCGACAGATGGAGGACAAAAGGCAACGGCGGAAACAGAGACAGCAGAATCAAGCCTCCAGCCGACTTTGTGTGCAACATCTTTGATAGGGACTGTAATGCGAAAATCGGACTGCTGAGCCACACAAGATGCTACTCTCAACAAAACTAGTGAACTGTTCAGGGTGCTATCGTTGTTGTTTGAGACAGACGGATGCCGACAAAGACGATTATCATTATTCTCATTCTCAATCTCATTCTCAATCTCATTCTCATTCTCATTCTCATTCTCATTCTCATTCTCATTCTCATTCTCAATCTCATTCTCATTCTCAATCTCATTCTCATTCTCATTCTCATTCTCATTCTCATTCTCAATCTCATTCTCATTCTCAATATCATTCTCATTCTCATTATTGTTGTTTTAGCTAGGGAATTCGTTTTGTTGTTTCACCCGGCCTTTCATCCCAAACATAGACCCTGTTGATTTCAGACGAATTCGCGTCTGATAAAGCGTCTTCGTTTTCAGTTTTCGTTTTTAAGTCCTCGGTCTTCGCCCTTTGTTTTGTCGACGCTCCCAAAATTGAGCCGAGATGCTATAACTATAGTTAAACACTAAATTTGTAGAGGTACTGACAAACAATATAACTGTTATTTTCTTTTGCGAAAATTGAAAGCTTCATGAGTGAAAATAACATGATGTAATATCAATTTTCTAAATGAAGAAAAATGTGTGTGTTTGGCTTGTAAGTAATCCATAATCAAAATGTTTCTTACCTGTCTATCGCGTAATACCAGCGCTTTCAAAACATTTGTCATGTACATGCTCGTCTCTGATATTTTTATACCATTATACACTCACACACAGAAAACTGTAAATCTGCTGTAGCAAACACATTTCTTTAACACGACATTTTGAAATATTAATTTTTATTGCCGACTAAAATTACAAAGAGTTATAGTTAAAGACCTTTGTAACAGGTTTGGGCAGGTTTTGTATTGACGATTTGAGACAACAACGTCAGTTTCAGTATTAACAAAGGCAGAGAGATGTGTCTTTTTTAAAAGATCTTAAACTGAGGTCTGTTAGCTGTATGTGTAACTTTTATTCAACGGAGCTGATTTTAAATGAAAGGCGACGGTGGGCCCTTAACTACCCCTCCCATCGTATATACATACCACTCTCCTCTCTGTCTGTCAGTTCTCGGCTTTACGGTTTGCATTACGTCAGAGGAAAGTCGAAAGCGATGGGGGACTTTTCCGAAATACTCCGAGCGATACCGAATATATCCGACGACAACAGGCAACATGAAATCGAGGCTGGACGTAAAAGCGAGGTTCTCTTTGCGAAGGTTGGCACATGGAGTTTCTGTAATGGTTGTCTTGTGTTAAACGAGAAGAATGCCGACGTATTTTCAGAGACCCGAGAACGCCCTAAAGAGGGCAAACGGTAAGCATTTATTGTATTCTTTGTTGGTATTAAACTTCATCGGAATATTTGTGTAGTGCGTTGTTTAAAGTGAAATCAACTTACACGTAATCATAGAAGCACCCGGCCCAGTGTTCGGTCGAATAGACTAAAGTTTTGGACTTTCCCTTGTGGAATCACTGTAGAAGTAAGTTATCAGTTTGATTTTGTTTAACAGATGGTAACAGAGGTTGTTGGAATACACTGATCTTTAAATTTAAGATCCTGTGAGCTGTTTTATGCGCTATGGATTCGAAAAGTTTTGAAGTGGTCGAAAGCCTTCAGCAGAAAATATTTTATGGTTTTCATGAAAATGTACCTACGTTTTTGTGAATGTCCGACGACATATAAACTCTAACTTACATGATATAAGGAAGATAAGTGATAGTAGGGAATGTGCACTGATGTTGTGCGAAAGAATCAACACTTGTTGCACTAATGCCAATTCCACTTCTTATTCTGTATTTTGTATTTTATTTTACAAGCTCTGATTTGATGGTCTTGTTCCAGATTTAACCGTAACTTCGTCAGTAGGTTAACTGAAACCATGATAACTTGTACCAGTTGGCGAGTTAAAAGAATTAAGAATGAAGCATAATCAAACCAAGTCATTATATTATTGTATAAATATGTGGATTATAAAAATGTCCCAGGTACAATTGTTATGCCCACTGAGTTTCAGAGACTCGCATGGGTTGCTGATTTACTGGTTTAAGTTGTTGTACATGGTCTATTATTTCCACATGATTTAAGTCTTGCCAGTGACTTAGTGGTCTGTGTGAGTGTAGATGTGATTAGACCACAGCTTTAGGCAGTGGTAAATTGGGCCAAATAAAAAAAAATGTGTGGTTCTTGTTATGTTGGCAAAAAAATAGGTAGATAGGAAGATGCAATTTTTTTATTTTTCAAAAAAATTTATTGTTATACCATATTTCCTCAAACAAACGCCGCAGCTTTTATTAAATTTTTTACGATTTGGATGCAGCATTTATTGGAGGGCAGCGATTAGTCGAGGGCTGCATTTACTCGAAACTCTGTTTATTTTTTTAAACAACCAACCATAACTTTATTCTAAATAGTAGAAAAATGATACAGTTCTTTGTCTGCCTGTACCGGTCAAGCTTTACAGTTTTAAAACTACAACTTATACTTGTAAACACATAATTATTGTATTGCAGTATAATTATTTTCTTTTGTTCAATATTCGAATTAATGGCATTTATTTGAAGGCAGGGTTTATTCAAGGGTGGCATTTATTAATATTTTGGCTCTCAGGTACGGCATTTATTCGAGAAATTGTGGTATTTACAGAAAATTTCAAGAAATCCACATAATAAAACCTATGGATTGAGTTTCAGCAAAAAATGTTGTAGAATCGGCATAAAAAATTGGGATAGGTTGGCAGGGTAACCCAAACCACAGATACAATACAATACAGATATTATTTTATTTGGCCCTATAAGTTATAGACTGGTGTTAAATATTGCAGACTTAGAATAACTATCGTACTGTTGTTGATGTTTATATTTTGCTTAAATAAATTGCAATTGATAGTGCCAGGTTCAAAGCAGAGACTAAGATTTTATTAATGCAACCTTGTTTGTTGCAGAGTTTATTAAGGTTGGTGAGAAGGAACCAGCGTTAGATGTCCTTTATGATGTCATCAAAAGCAAGAAACACAGAACATGGCAGAGCAAAATTCATGAGCCTATTTTGTTCAAGTACCTTGAGTTGTGTGTTGACCTGCGTCGTAGCCATGTAGCTAAGGAAGGCCTTTATCAGTATAAGCTGATCTGTCAACAAGTCAATATTGTGTCCCTTGAGGAGGTTATCCGGTACTTTCTTAAACTTGCTGAAGAAAGAGCCGAGAATGCGCGACAGGAAGCACGAGAGCAGGTTATGGAGGAGGTGGTGGACCTTGATGAGATTCAGACACCAGAGAGGTGAGTAACTATATTTATTTAAGAAAATATTTTTGAAATCTTTTTGCATGGTGCTCACTCCTGGAATTCCTGGAAAACTAAATTTTGAAATTTACTCCCAGGGCCCTGGAAAACTCCTTGAAAAACAGATAATTTCCCTCTACTACTGGAAAACTCCTGGAATTTGTGGAAAATCTTTTAACAGTTTTATAAACAAACCAATACCTGCAGAAGCATCTAACTCACTATTGTACTTTTTGCATTTTATCAGTGTAGTCTCAATTTCAGGAATTTTTTTTTCCTGGGGATTTTGGTCATTTTGGTCCAGTTTAGTTTCAACTGGAAATTTGAAGTACCACACGATTGCTTTGGTGGCATGTTTGGGTCTTGGAAAACAATATTTTCTACCCTGGAAAACTCCTGGAATTTTTTTATCATTTGTCAGTGAGCATCATGTTTATATTCCAAATCATTACATAAAAGCATTATTTCTTGCAGTGCCCAAAGTTAACTTTTAGGCTGTCAGTCAAAGGAGGACCAGTAGAGCTCAAATTGTTCTCATTAGTTGAGCTGTTGCCAAACCACAATATTTTTTACAGACTTTGATTATTTTAAACCAGATATTTGCTTTGCAGAGATCAATGATTGCTTTAAAATGTTCATTAAGCAATAAAACATACTTTTCTATGGATTCACTAGCATAATAAACTACGTTGGATGTTGGGAAAACACGAGAAAAGCTTGTAAATCCCGAGCCGAAGGCAATGGAAACATTGTCAGTTTAAGAAACTCTTATCTGAAACTATTACTGCTCTGATTTGAGTGTGGAAAATTGGGCAAGAGGTCTTGAAAATGTCTAGAAAGAGTCTGAATTCTTGTTTTCAGAAATATTATTTTAGGAATCCTGCACTGGATATTTATTTTATCTTGCAGTGTGCTGTTAAGCTTTGTAAGTGGAGAAGACAGTCAGGATAGGACAGACAGAGTTATGCTAACACCGTGGGTAAAGTTTCTGTGGGAAGCATACCGCAATACACTTGAGTTGTTGAGGAACAATGCCAGAGTGGAAAAACTTTACCATGAGACAGCTTCACAAGGTAAGTTTAGAGATCAATATTTTATGCCAGTGATGCATGTGCCAGGCTTTGAATTTAATTTTGAATGTAACACTTTTGGCAAAGATAGGGCACCAAGGCAATTGTCAAGGGGTTTTAGGTGTCATTCACAATTTTGGATCAATGTATGCTTTTGGGTTCCTAAAAATATGTCAATATGTTTTGATTCCATGTATTTTAAAAATGAACACAAATAAGTAAAGTTTTGCAATGATTTTAAACCCTGTTCCAGAACATGTTTATTGAAACAATGGGTCGATGATTGCGAATGGGACATTGCCCTGGAGCAAACAAATATAACTATTCTGAGCTGATGTCACGTGATGCATTACATCCTGAGCATGTTAAATCAACTTTATATGAGCTTTAAATTGACAACAAAGCAAGGAGGAGAAGTTTCATGTTATATTATTCATTGTTGGTAGTGGATCGTGACAGTATAAAATCAAAACTTCAAGTCTGAATGTCAACATCTTTTATTTATTATGATTTTAGGAGGGGGAGGGGGTTCCTAAAAAGCGTATTTTTAGTATGCTTGTTAAAAATTGTGAATGACCCCTTAAGGCCATACCAAGATAATCATCATTTTTTAATGTTAATCAGGGTACGAAATTAGCAAATTTTCTGATAGGCTCTGTTATATTAGTTTCACCATCCCAGGGTAGATTTTTGCCTGCCTACAATAAATTTAACCAATCCAATCATAAAGCAAATCTGTTTATATTTTCATACACATATAGAAATGTTATATTTTTGCAAATGTGAATCCAATTATTGCTCTACTTAAAAGTCTTTCACATTTGTTCTGAAAGTTAAACTAGTACTGTCAGGACGGTTTTTACTAGCCCAGTACCAAACTAACTGGTTTTTGCCGGTTTTCCACCATAAATTTCTCACTCTGTTATTGTTAATAAAAAACTTTATAAGATAATTTTCACGTTTTTTAATGCTATATGTAAGGAAATGTGCTCTGATTTATGAAAAGAAATGTGGTTTTGACTTTTAAGATTTATTTTTTCTTTCACAGCATTCAAGTTTTGCCTTAAATACACAAGGAGGACAGAGTTTCGCAAATTGTGTGATAATGTAAGCAGACTGATTTATATTTGTCCCAATATCAACCATTGATTTAAACCATTAATGTAAAATTGGATGCTGCGTCAGTGTTTCTATTAAAACAGTTTGATGATTATTTTAAGTTAAACTTCATGAAAAAAGAGTAATACTGACGTTTTGGAGTGTAGTTCTTTGTCGGAGTGGAGTAACCAGTGATATAAAAGATAAATTTGTAACAGTTATGAAGATGTTGAAGAAGATGATAATTTCTCAGGAAAACAAAATGTTATTGTATTGTCAGACTATGTTGGGGAATATATTATTGTTTAAAAATGATTGATAAATAGATAAACGTTTTCGACTATAAAGTCATCTTCAGAAGACTATAGTTGAAAATGTTTATCTATTTATCTTTTATCATATACCGTAGTTATTCACTTTTAAGCCGCACTCAGTATTAAGCCGCACCCCCCATTTTGACAAAGATAGCTGAGCGGCTTCATGAACGGT
>JAOCNB020159378.1:0-10125 GCA_026546465.2 Palythoa caribaeorum | reverse complement strand
AATGTTTCTTAACTTTTTAGCGACTTCAGCCTTAATTTGTTCTTAAATATAAATTTCTGAGAAGAATGGTTTTTATTAAAGAAAAAACGGAATAGAAACAAAGTATGGCACCATTCCAAAGTTTTTAATTATAAAACAAATATATTTCATGTTTTTGTGCGTCTGTTCAGTAATAGATTACAGAGGACGTCAAACTGTGGTATGGACATCAGTCACACACTCTGCTATTGCCTCATGTGCCACATTTTGGTTTTTATCATAGCTCAATGTCATCAGTTATCTATTACTGAACAGATGCACGCCAACATGGAACTATTTGTTAATTAGATATACAACATATCTGAAAGCTGAAAAGGTTTATGTATACTTATGTTTACCATTTATGAGTTACAGAGTGTTAATTCACTCTGTGTTAACAACGACCATTGCTCTGACAAATAACAAAACCTCAAAATGTAAGCTTTCTTGCACACCTCGTAGCTATGAACATTTTATATTTCACACCCCCTGGCTGATTTGCAGCACGTTTGAATAACTCGCTAACACATCTCATGGCTATGGACATTTATTTCATTTTGGGTTAATTTATAATACTTTGACTAACTCACCGACACATCTCATAGCTATAAACATTTACGTCATAACCTCGAGTTGATTCTGTGATACCATATTTCCTCGAATAAATGCTGCCCCTGAATAAATGCTGCACCCAAATTATGAAAAATGTATTAAACGTAGCGGCGTTTATTTGAGGAAATACGGTAAATTAATTTTTACAACTTTGAACTGAGTTTTCCTCACTGTATATTGATCTATCTCAGCTAGAAACATTCGGTTTTACTTACAGCATTTATAGTTGACCTATTGTGTTGCTTCTTCTTTAACTCTTCCAAGAGTTTTACTACGTCTGGTTCTGCCAAATCAACTGCTGTTTGACCCTATTCCACCAAAGAAACAAAAAGAAAATATAAACTTAAAGCCCCAAACACGCTAACTGATGTATCCGTAAATTCTCCCAATCAAGCCCTATATTTCCATATTTAGCAATTTGGGAGAATTTTTCTTTTTAACATCTGCAGAATGTTCCACTTGATCAATTCCTTATTTCTCATTACCAGTTATATTGTTTTGTCTGAGTTAGACAAGGAGAACTGAGATGTTGATTAATTGCTTGGGGATAAATGGGCTGTAATTCAAAGCCACAAAATTTGAATTGTAAAAATTGACAATAACGAACGTTTTTTGAATCTAATTTAATGTGTACTCAACTCTAAAAGTTTTTTTGGTGTAAATCATTTAAAATATAGTCGAAAAAATTTCTACAAAAAAGAATTGGATTTTGGTCAAATCGGTTTTTTTCCCACAGTAGCTCAAACTGGCAAAATTTTCAGCCATCTTGGTTCATGACCGTGCTTTGGGGGGACATGGTTGTGTGTCATTCCTGACTTTCTCCGTTTTCAATCTCAATGTACAAGTCACTGTTATTTGTCTCACTGAAGGAATGGCTGAAAGAATTGTAGAAAGAATTCATAGCTTCTTCTGAGTCCAACACTTTGAACTGATTAAAAGCCCATCTTGATGCTGTTTGATCCTAAGTTGTTAGTAAATAATTAACTCAGATGGGAGCAAAGTTTTGTTTTGTGCAAATACATGCACTATTTCAGTTCTTGCAATTTTATGGCTCTGAATTTCTTCGACATTTGACAATTACAGCCTTCTTCATATTTGGTTATGCTACTTGCATTTATAGCTTCACAGTGGGAAGACTTATCGAGCAGACCACATACACCCAAAACAAACATTGGACAATGTATTGTTTTGGAACAAACTCAAGTTTTGGACTATCTAAAATGTCTGGCAAAAGATTTTATGAAATCCAATTATTGTATTCTGTAAAGGCCTGCACAGAACCGGCACGAGTAACTTAGGACATTTAGTATCCTGTTGTCTAATTCTTGAGGATTGGTATGAACCAAGAAAACAACAATATTCACAGTTGCTCCATACAAATTGGAGGGGCCAGGACACTAAACTGTTGCAGGTTAGCCCCCGGCAAAAGCTGGTACTCATTCTACCAACCTGGGGAGGATGGAAAGCTGAGTCAACTTTGGCAGAAAAGGTCACACAAATGTTCAACACTTGGCTGAGCTGGGGGTTGAACTTGAGGCCTTGTGGTTAGAAGAGAGAGATCTTACCACTGTGCACACCACGCCATCTTAACTTCTTACATTACACAAACAAAATAATATAATTGTTTATGTGAAACAAGGAACTGATCAAGTGGAATAAGTTGTGGAAGTTGAAAAGCCAAATTCTCCCAAACTGCTCATACAGAATGTATGGAGCTCAGTTGGGAGAATTTACCAACACATCATTTGCCGTGTTTGGAATTTAAAGGGTTAAAACTATGCAGAAATTAGTCCATTTGAAGTGGTACAAAATGAAAAATGATAATCACAAAAACTTACCAGTTTAGTTCTAGCATTTAAATTAGCTCCATGTTCAGACAATATTTCTAGTGCATCTTGTTGTCCCCAGTGGGCAGCTGCATGGACTGGTGTCCATCCCTCTTTGTCGCATGCATCAATATCAACTCCTAACTGCAACAAAAGGCTGAAATATAGGAAAAACATCAATATCAACACAATATCTGATCACAGCATGCCAATAAACACAAGGGCTTTGCATTATTTCATACTAAACTAGTAATATGGCGAATTTGTGGTTTGGTTGTTATAAATTCAGTTATTGAATTGTAGGGCTTCACGATTAATCAACTCCTTATAGGCCCAGCATTGAGTCTACTCGTCCTAGACAGAGTTGTCAGCCTAGCATCATATCACTTGAGGCATTTTGAGTCGCCCCACCATTGAATGTTCAATGAACACTCAATTAACAGGGTGCTCATGGTTTGCACTTGCCGCAATAACTGTACTTTCCTGTTTTTTACTTGTTGCTCACAACTTACAGTAAGAAATAAAAATTTTGAGTATGCATGCAGTGTTCCTATTAACGCGCTGCCACACGAATTTGACGCAAGAAAATATGAAAATGATGTGCCACTTTGTCCTTCTTGCATCCCTGGGACGCACAAAAAAAACAACTTGGCATGTGGTCAAGGGAGATTGAGAGCCTGGGGACCCCCCAATTTTGAAAATGACCCTCCACTTTGGGACACTGGGGTTCCCAAAGACCCTTGATTTTCAGAAGGGTCTGAAGTAGTGGGAACACTGGCATGAGTAGTTCAATCTAATTATATCATCTAATATTGTATCAAAGAAATTTTAATAAAAGATACACTTCCACAACATTTTTACAGTTTGAGCATTTTCTCACTAGACTCTTCAGTTTTTGAAACAATTTTTTTTCCCACTGGAGATCACATATGTGCAAAAACATTCAAGAAAATTGTAAGTTTATTTTTCAAAAAGAAATAGTCACTTAGGCTGTTTCTGAACCGAGCTCTTCAATTGTAATAGACAAAAAATAGACTTTGCCCACCAAGAACTGATTTGACCAATGAAAAAAAGACAAAACTTTTATTATTACAACATTCACATCAAAGTGAGTGTCCTACCTTATAAACAAACTGACACAGAGTGCAAACCAGTAATCAAAATAACATCACTCAAAATATTCAGAAAATTTTGAAGAAGTGAAGTTGATGAAGCTACCTATTGCTGATCTATTCACTTACATTTTGCAGACCAATGACAGTCTAGTGCATGTGACAGGTGCTCTGACCACAGGAGGCGGAGTCTAAATATAGATTAGGTCTACCTATAGACCTTTATCATGAATGAATATCCAATTGTCTACATTCAAATTTGCACTACTAGTCTCGTTTTAGGTAACATATTCTCTTGAAAGTGTCACTCAAGAACGAGGCTAGTAGTGCTAATTTGAATGTGACAAAAGAATATTAAAATTACCACAATTCATGGTTAAGGTCTATAAGGCAGGACATTCACAATACATTAGTTTTAGTTTGTGCAACAGTATTACTTAAAACTACTCACTTTATAACTTTTATATAGCCTTTTGAACATGCTACATGTAAAGCAGTTGCACCTGAAATAAAAAAACACAAGGTTAAAATGTTTATCATTACATGACAAATCAACTTAACACCGAAACAGTCAGTTTTATTATTTTTGAACCCAACAACATTATTTTAAAGCTTTAAAAATATACTTGGATTTATTGATGCACTAAAAAGCTAAAATCATCACTATTATTACCCTTCTAATTCTCAAATAAATACAAATAAATATGCATTTTGGAGAGAAAGGGAACCACAACAAAGTTAGAATACAGCATCTTTTTCTGATTCTGAAATCACACTTGTCTGAAAAAACTTCTAATTCTCACAGTCTTTTTACATTTTAACATTTTCCCTACTGAGATTTTAAAAGTTGAAGTTACAAAATATCTTAAAAGTTAACAACTCCAGAATCTGAAACTATGAACATTTTCAGAGTGTACAAGTTTGTAAAGACAAACAAAATGAATGATCACTTTATAGGGCTTCATCAGCTGGTTCAAAAGTTAGAATGAATAACACCAATCATTTCTACTCTTCAAGACAAACAAAATGAATGAAACTGGATTTAGCAGGTTAAGGGTTGTGACCGGATTTTAATTGCTTTGTTTTGAAAGTTCGGCCGGCTTACTCAAGACTTATCTTGCCAATTTGTTGGAAATGCGAGAATTTAAGGTAAATAATACTTACAAGGCAAAGTACATAACTGCCTATGAACAGATTTCATTCACCTTTTATTTCGAAACATGAGAAGTATACTGCGCTGGAAATTTTTTGTTTCATTTGGCCGCCGTAAACGTTATCAGAAGTATTTTGATCTTTCATGAGTACAAATTGAAAACTCTAAGGCCTCAAATCTCTCAGACCAAAATAAGAAATAGATAGTAGATATTGCAAGCTTTTGTAGCTGCATAAAAGTTTTAGAAGTGTATTTGGTTTCGTTACAGATCGAAGCTCGTTCATTGGATCGTCTAAAGAAACTTAACTTTGGAATGGAGAACAAAATCATCGAGTTGCAACAAAAACTCACGGAACAGGTAAGAAGTGCATTATGCCAAAACTTGTATTTGTACCTTTCTTAGTAGCGTTTCTTTTTCTTCATCAAGTTCACTTGTCTTCTCCACTTTGATCCCTCCACATATTTTGAAGCAACAAAGCTTCAATAGACTACGTTGACCTATGGTATAGAACTGCACATGGCGCGATGTTGCAAGCCGTCGAAAAATGGAATAAATCATCACAGGAAGCCTTAAGAACATCTTCTTAAGATAACACGTGAAATTAATCACTGACCCTATTGAATGTGTTATTCGATTCAATGACAAGATTCGTTCCAATACTATGGATTAAAATACGTTACAATTGAATTACATACGATCCAATGAGATGATGTCAAATTAACAAACACTTTCCATTTTGGCGGCCGTCTGTTGAGTAATAAATCATAGATGACGTCAAACTGTGGTAAGAACAAAAAAGTGACACACGAGGCGATAGCTGAGTGTATCACTGATGTTCTTACCACAGTTTGACGTCCTCTTTGATCTATTACTGAACAGACGCACAAAAACATGGAATCTATTTGTTTTATATAATAAAAAACTAAAAAATTTGTAATTGTGACGTCAATCGTGCATCTGTCCTCTAAATAGATCATAGGCGCGAACCAATCAAAATGGGAGAATAATTTGGGTTATTATTAATAGTTTAATGGAAGGAAGTACGATAAATTGAATGATGTACGATCCAAGGATGTTTTTGTCCCAATTGCAATTTAGTGTGTTCTGGCAATATTTGACTCATCTTTGACCGTTTGGCGTTCCTAGTTTAACGTGTTTTTCTCCAGGCTTCTAAATATCAACTCTGTTGTTTATGAAACTAACAGAACTCATTTGGCATCGCGATCTTTGGGACAATTTTAAAGTCAAAACCTTGCGTGTTTTGAGTGAAGAAAAGGGATTTCAAGAGGTTTTCTGGACCCATAAACTTCTTTAAAAATCCTTTTTAGCATTATAAATAAAAGAAAAAGTCAGGAAAAATCTATCATAGACTCTTTAATCCGGGACTAAAGTTGACCAAATATTGAACAACCCTGCCAGATTACTTGGGTGTTTACCATTTACAAAGAATTTCTTATGGAACATTCCGGTTGGGATATAAATAGAACACGACTTATGGTATATTTCACTGGAAATTAAAATTTCCGGAATGAACGAGACTTCTGAAAAGGTAGACCCGTTTTCCTGGTGGAAACTTTCCATTGGAAATCTATGTTCCAGTTACACTTTCTCGTATTTTTCACTAGTCCTACTTAAGGCTTTCAGTCATTTTACAGTAAAACAGGGAGGAGTCTATGGATGAATAGGGCTTGGGTAAATTGAACGCATTTTTTCTCAATCTGAGATTCCCAATGGACATTTCAGAATTTTTTCGTAAGTGATAAACACCGTGGTATCCTCACATGACGTCACTGCTTTGTTCTCATTACCAGGTTAAAGAGACCGTGCACGCGCGCTCATACCAGGATGGGCTTGAAAAGGCTAGAAAGGAACTTGATGAAGCTAAGCAGTGGAAGAACCAGTTTGAATCCACGAGTGCTCGACTAATAGAGGCTGAACTTATAGTCCGGGAGCTGAAAGGGGAACTGGATAAATCCAACAAAGTAAACGAAGATTTGCGTGGTTCACATGAAGAGAAAACCAGTGAGAAAGACGAGGTTCGAATTTTAATTCCAACAGTTGTTCAGAATAGTCAAGATCAGTATGTAGGGAGTTCAGTCACCCCGCCTGGTGTAGTAAAGTTGGAAACTGAGTGCATGCTCCTGTTTGTCATGCAGGAATCTCGCGGTTTCAATTCGCAGCCAAAGATTCTCCCAGGCTTTTAAAGTAACTGAGGAAAAGGTTCTGTCTTCGCTTTAAATTTTGTAAAAAGAGACCTCCGGTTTCTAAGTTCAGTTTCTCGACCTTCTCTTTAGATTTGACAGAACCTACAGTGGTTTTTAAAACAATCGCAGCACCAATATCTGTCAACTGAGGGTACCTCCATTATCATATACCCAATCAGTAGATAGTGTTTTTTACACGTTGTGATTGGTTTACTAATCAGTGAATATCCAAGACTTGAGCCTTTGTGGCGGTCTGACCAAGGCTTGCTGATCCTCTATGAATGAAAGCACGTCTTTTGTGTTTTTATTTGTTTCCTCCACTTTTCTGTCTTATCATTTTCAGATTTATTAACCCTGTGTCGTCCTCTTCCACCAGCTTCCTCCCTTTTGTTTTTAGTTTTACTTTTATCTTGTGTGTCAGTTCTCCCCCTCGTGATATTTTGCCTCAAACTCAATTTAGTATGCTATTATATTTCTCTTGCTTTTTCCTGAAATGCCAACTTTCTCTATTCTAATCAATCACCTATTTTAGCTGATCGGTTAGTTTCGTCCTTTCTTTATTTTAAATGACACCCCAATAGGTGATAGAACAACTGAAGAAAGAAGTCGCGCAGTTAAGAGAAGAACTTGCTGAAGTCAAAGCTGTCGAGGAGAAGGAAAGAGCTAATAAGGATGGTAATTTTTTTTCCTCATTCTCTTCTTGTGTTCAAAGTTTTTCCCATTTTATGCCCCTCTATAACCTCCGATTTCGTTTTACGTCCATTATTAAAATAATTGTTCTTGTCTTGATCATGTTAACCACGTTTTAATCCAGTGAAGACATTTGTTGTTCTTATCGTCTAGTTCTCTTAGTTTGTTTTAGTCTGTCAGTGATAGCAGTTTTGTAAGTACTTCCATGAGTCTGCATCTTGATGGCCTTGTCTTTGTGGTCAATACTTGAGGTAATCCTATGGGCTTTATAACATTTGTTTAGTTTTTTTTACCACAAAGAGCTGTTGTAACAGCGTTTTATTTTCTCTTCTACACGCCTGCACTGCATATTTTGTATCCATCTGTACATGACTAGCCACGACCTAAGCGTTCTTCCGTATTTTAAACTTATTTCTGATCTCTTCTCATCTTCAGTGTTTGTTCTTGTTTTGTCTGCGTTAATTTATTTTTAACAAATCTGCAGAGAACTGCACGTGCACTTCAGAATAATGTGGATTACTCTTGAAAGAACTGTCCGTTAGAAAAGTGATAATCCATAAATTCCGGGATATTCTAAAATGTATTCCTTTTCCAGAATAGCCCCAAAGCAACGCATTCTAAAACTCGTGTTTGTGGAGCAAAATATGATATACGTTTTTTCCTTGTCAGCCCTCCTAACACTGGAGCTGGAGAAACAAAGACAGCAGCTTCTGACAGAGTTTGAAGCGGAGAGACGGAACCATCAACGGTTGATACGGGAGAACGCCCGCCTTGAACAACGATACCAAAACTTACAGGAAGAGTTGGAAATAATTGAGCGTAGCCCGGCGAACATACCCTTCACTGGCCAGGCAGACATAAGTGCAAGCAGTTCAGGTAATGTGGTTTACTATGATTTTTACACCTTTTGTTATTTGATTAGCACTCACTCTAATAGCATAGAGTGATATATAGAAATACAGAGGATTACTGGGATTCATTAAAAAGGATGTTCTCTGGTAAAAACTTTTTTTAGCTACGAGCTTTCGACAACTTTATTGTTGCCTTCGATTGGTAAAATACGCGAAGTATGAGTCCACAATTGTATTTTACGTATTTTACCAGTCGAAGGCAACAGCGTTTTAAATACCTTCTTACAGAGCTCTAATGGTCACTTTGTACCTTGGTTTTTTGCATCAACAGAAGCTTCAGTTATTGAAGCAGTTGAAAACGATACGCGACCGGAGGGTGATGGCAGTGAAGCTCTGGAGAGGGGAGGGGAGGGACGGGGCTCTCTTGTCTCTAAGAGTAAACTGGTTGGTAGACTGAAGAAAAGAATTCAAGAGCTAGAAGGAGAACTGCTTGAGATGCAGAGAATGAAGGACGTCGCTGTTGTACCAACGATAAATGTGGAGAGAGCTGAAGGAGAAAAGCCGACAATGAACGGGGAAATGGTGGAATCGGATAAGTACGAAGGTAAAAGAATAACTGGAATAATCAGGGGAAAAATGAAGAAAACAACCATTATTTTTTCATCTCAACTCTTTATTCATTTCCAATCAAAATGGGTCGAACGCGTCCCATTTCATGTTCAGGTCTCGAAATACGAAAAAAATTCGGACTGTCTGCCTATTTTGAGTTGAAAAACGTTTCAAACATGCAATAAATAATTTTAAGTGAGTACGAGTTCCAAAAATGGTCAAACATTTTGCCTGCTAGTACTTCACTTGGCAGTTTAAATATTTTTTAGCCTCTCAGCTTCCCACTTTGACCTGTATTTTGGCAATTTGGAGGCAGTTATTGCGACTTTCTTCTGATCCGTGTAGTTTTAGCTTTAAATACCCGTAAAACAGAGCACTGATAGAGGGAAGGGGTAAAGGGTGCACTGTTGGCTTCCATTGATATCAGTTTCACATTCTGACGGAATTATCTACATTAAAGAAAAGTTACCTTTCCCTTTCTTTTTAGTATACATTATTGATAAAAAGGCTAATTGCTTTTAATAAGCTTCAGTTTTTGTACAACTAAAGTTTTGATGAACAAGAAATTTCATGTACACTTGGATATATAGATGCTGATTCAGGGGGCAATTTCTTAACACTTGAATCGTAATTTGCGGCGCTTCCATGTGATATCATCTATCTTCCCTCTCGTTCCCCAGTCGATAAGCTTTTAATTTAAGAAGAAGTCAAGATCATATATTTTGATTGTTTTTTGTAGTTGCATATTTGATTATAATTGTAAAGAGGCGCATTTCAGCTTTTACTGCCATGGTTCTTAGCAAGACAATCTTAATCTTCGTCTTTTGTGGACTGTAGTGGATTCGTTTGACGATTATAAGATTTTTTAACGATTTTAATTTTTCCTCGTAGGTTTGAAAAAGGAGAAAGAGGAACTGAAAAATGAAATCAATGAGCTAAACTCAACAAACAAGAAAATGGGATCAGAACTTTTGTTGCTAAGAAAACTTGTGAGCCAGCGAAACATAGATAAGCAAGCAGAGTATGACCTCGTTAACGAAAGAATAAAA
>JAOCNB020159277.1:0-10125 GCA_026546465.2 Palythoa caribaeorum | reverse complement strand
AGGGGGGGGGGGCCCTCGAGAGAAACGTAAAATTGACGTTTCTTGTGGGCAAAATCGATATGCGAGGCTTCCCTTATATCTATCGTTTCCTTCAATAAAACAAAAAAATATTACCTTTCAAGAAATAATTTTTATTTTAATTTCACGCGCTCACAACGATATTTTCATTGAAACCGAAAGTTGTATCTACGCAATATACCGTGCGATAACATCTACGAAACAATGTTCTAAACCTGTTTATTTTTTTATTTCTATTATTATATTCTTATATAATTGGGTCGAGTACAAAAGATAATCACTAATTCTATAAAGTGTTGGTGTAAAGCTATAAATGCAAATGATTGCTACAATAAAAAATATATACGTCCGTCTTTATACAAGTGTTGATTTTGAAAACCATTAGAGGTTTATACAACAACAGTCCCTAGAATTGCAACAAACTGGTTTCACACTCAGTTTAAATTCGTTTTCCTGTTACTGAAGAAGACCCACATTCAAAAACTTTGAAAATATTTTTACAGGTGATCCTTTCTAGATTCTGCGTTTTGTTGCAGTAAAAACCACGATTTGAGGGCCTATTGATTAAAAAACCCACAGACTGAAGTTTGGCATTTTAATAACCCAACGTATTGTAACCTCTTCAGCCTGGCAAACAAAAACAGGTTTTTATATTAAAAATCACTCCAATTTTGATGATCAGAATTTTGTAAATTTTTTGTTCTTTATGAGAAATCTATCACAAAAATCTTGTGTATGTTTTCTCTGATTTAAATTTGCTTGGGTTTTTATTTAAAAAAAAAACATAAGTTTCATAAACCTCAATTGTAGATGCAATAAACTTAGAATTAAAAAGTACGAGCTTCTCAAGAAGCTAACTAGCCTTAACTGTGACAAAATTCCCCCAAAATAAAAACTTGCTCGGTAGGACCTCAAAAGCGTATAGGTTCTTATATGCGAGGTTTTTCTGTACGGAATGTTTTTAGAACAAAAACACCCACATTCTTATTTAATTTATGTCTAAGATATTGGCCCTATTTTGGCAATATTGCATATTGTTTCAACTTAAGAATAACTGCCGTATCTTGTCTAGTACTTTCTTGTTGTTGTTGTGAAAACGTCAATCAGTTGGATCTTTACCAGGATTTCAAAAGGCTGTGTTGCGAATAGCTAGTTTGATTATTTTTTAATATACGTCACGTTTTTTTTTAACTGAAACTTGGTAAGCAATAAGTAGGCTGGACTCTATACGCTACTGCGCATGGGCACACGAAAAAATGCTGTGTCAATGACAATGAAGAAAGCTTGGATACTACGTAGATTTTAATATATACAGTACATTTTGACTAAACAAATACATTAATAAATGCAAGTTTGAAAACGAGTTATCATTATTCCTAATACCTTTAAAATTTATATTATCAAAAACTACTTATAATAAATAAATCGTATTCTAAAGTTTTGAATATCTAGCAATTGAATCTTCATTGACTTCAGAGCTGAGCTATGTACTAACGGCTTTTTTGTTCTTCAAAAGCATCCAGTGAGTGTGTCAGAAACGGATAAATTAAAGCAATAGTAGTTGTAAAAGATTTAAATTTAAGAAACAAGCGAAACCGTTTAGTTTTTATGAACTGAAATAAAAGGATTGAAGGAACTCGCAGTAATTTGCGGTATACATAATGTCCTTTAAATATCGTTGTTTTTAATTAATGTTGTTTTTAATTAACTCACTAGTATTTTGTTTTTCTGTTGTCTGTAATTAACTATTTTAATTTTTTCCTGTGAGAAAAGATTACCTGTGTCTAGTTGGAAGGAAATGTTTTCTATAAGTATTACAACAATTACAGTTGTTGTTGTTTAAAATATAAGCCGAATTGTGTACACGTGTAATATAAAATACTTCAAAATATAATAAAACATAAACATTAACAACTTACCCATAAAATTGCGCTTGTAGAGGGCCAAGGAATTCCCTTTTGTCTGTTCATGGCAGTCCAAGCCGACATTATTAGAGAAATACTTTGTGGTATAAGTAAAATCAAAACGAGGATAATAAAAATTGATTCATTGCTATAACCACGCCGTTGATGAAGTCTTGCAATTGCAGAGTTGTTAGTTAAACCTTTGGCTTCGTTGCGTACTTGCCGGTAATGTTCTCCGATCATTAAAAAGGAAATTTTGCTCGTCAGAACTGCTACAAACATGAAACCAAACAGCAAAAGAGCAACGAGCCATTTTAGAAATATGACAAAAGCGGTGGCTTCTCCATCTTTCTTTTCTGGAGGTAGGACTTCGTTTTCTATCGAGAACTGTGTGAACTCACCAACTGTTGACGTTCGCACCGTGCTCAAGCCATTGCTGCTTTCAATGTACTGTACAGATGATTTCTCTGACATTTTACCTGCCTTGGACAGACAAAATTTTCGAAAACCTTTTGCTGCTTAATTTGACGTTTGAGATCTCCTACTTTGGAAAAATTATCAATTAATCAGCAGCAAAACTGATTGGGAAAATCTAACATCTCCACTTAGTGACTGAATCCTGTTCTTGTTTCTATTGTCAAGAATGGGAGTGAAATATTGTGGAGTGTTGCCTATACACTAAGCCCACGTCGAACCACCAACTCCTCTCTCACGAACGAGGGAATTGAACCGGCCCAACTCTTCAAGTCAAATACGTTTTTGTTATATGTATATCTTTTTTGTCAACACCGCGATATTCTTACGACCGGATGTAATACTTAGATAACTGAGTCTTGTTGTTGTACCACTTAAGACATCTTGACAACTAATTATTTTAATTATAGCTCTCTTAGAGCTAATACCTTGTGGCTTACATAGTATTTCATGAAAAAAAAAATGTTTTCCGATAAAAAGAAAGGTGGTGGCATGAATTTTTTATATTTAAATTGTCAATAAGATTTTCTGACTAAACAAAGAAATACAAATAAATTCAGGTTGGTTAGAAATCTGTCCGTTGTTTAAAAAAATCTAATACGAATTAATAACACAACTTTGAATATATAACAATAACACTTGTAAACGAAAGAACATTGTAATTACGAGTCAATGACAACCATCTTGAGAACCCCTTTTGTTATCGAATTCACAATGGAAGAATGCAATATTTTTCTCAAAGATTTATATTGAACTGCGTGGTACGGTATACGTAAAGTGTTGTTTTGGACTTCCATATATTATTCTAAAGAAAGATACGACGCTAAATAATCCGTATTATCAGGAACAAATCTTTTCTTTTATTTCTCGAAATATAACAAAAACTCTATAGTTAAAATTGTCGTAGGAAAAAATACTGCTTTTATCATAGGTTAAATATAAAGCCCTATCCGTTTTTATTATCAAATGAAATATGCATTGTACAATTCCATTTGTACTTTGAATTGCGGAAAATGTATTTCTGTGCTTCACTGGTGAAAAAACATGCGAAACAATATAAATTATCTGAACACCAAGGTCACCTACCAACTTAACTCCATAGCCAGAATTGAAAGACATTGAAACGAGCAATAACGGACTGGACAATCAACCCATCTTGAACCAAAAGTGTAAAAAAACTAATAATTTCCCATATATACTGCATACATTTTTGTAATTTTCAAATTTCATAGCTAGTGATAAATTGCCTTTTAAAACAGCAGAAAGATTCTTGATATCATGATAGTACAGTCGACTGGGACCCGTTCGTTAACGGGCCCCGTGACACAAAAGGCGCTTGACGTCTTAACTTTTTTAACCGTTTGCATCTCCCATTCATACGAAAACGATCATTTTTCAAAACGAAAACGGTTTTCGAAGTGAATATTTTTGTAAATGCTTATCTATCCTCTCCGTCTAGGCACTCGTAATATAATAAACGCTGACTTTCATAAAGTTTTGTTTATATGACTCGTTTCCAGTCCTTTTTGAGCAACTAAACGAAAATGGCCCGATGCAACATTATTATTGCGTATGCTCGCTACTACCCAGGACCCAAAAGGCATTTTAAACCGTTTTCGAGAGACAATCGTTCCTGGGAACGATTGTGTGGGCAGTGAATTTTTTGTCGTTCACTTTTAGTTATTTGTAAGACTTTGCGTCTTTATGTGGACGGGGAGAAAAAAATCTAGATAGAGTAACAGAGCATAACACTGAAACAGAAGATCATCATGGTTAAAAATTTCCATTATGAAAAAAGCAGGTTTTTGACCCATAATGCAAAAGATTTTTTGCATGCCACACAAAAGTAATGCAACAATTTCAATATGTTTTGGGTTTATTTTCAACCCAAAATAGCTAGTTATTTTTAAAACACAGAGTGAAGTAAATGCTACTGTGAGGCCATATAGCCAGGACTCAAAACAAGTCAAAACTAGTTGGGTGAACCAAAAAAATTCTGGAGTCACATTTTGCCATTATCGTGAGAAATATTAGTGTAGAGTTACTTGAGATAGATGGAAAAAATGGAAAAACATATGAAATATTTTAGTCATAAGTCTGAGACCGCGCTACCAATCTGCACAAAAAAGCATGCAGATACTTCTTTTTTTCTCTTGGACAAACTTGCAAAAAATGCAGAGTACAGCCGGTGATATCAGGCGCATTTGCTACAGGTTCCCTTGTCCATGAATTACAAACTGTCAACCGTTGGAAACAAGCATGCAACACAAACTGCCAAATTCACGGTTCATATTATTTATTTTTATGGTCCCATAACCCCTTAACAATGTGAATGAGTGCTCTAAGGGACTGTGCAATAATTATCAAGAAGGATACAGGAGGGACGAAAGAGAGAGGATGAAGACGAAGCACCAGAAAAGACATAGGTTAAAGTAAAGGAAGTATTCACAGAGACATGCAAAAGTGTACTCCGAACAAGGAAGAGACAATACAAACAGTGGCTCACAGCGGATACCATCAACAAGATTGAAAAGATGAAAAAGATCAAACAGAAGCTAATCCAAGCGAAAACAAGAGATCAGAAAAGACAGCTACAGCTGGAGTACAGTGAAAAACATAGAGGTGAAGAAATGCGCAAGGAAAGACAAAAGAGGAAGGATGGATAAACTAGTATCAGAAGCAGAAGAGGCAGCGCAAAGAAACGACATGAAAGAACTGTACTAGAAGACTCTACTGCTTGCTGGCAGAGCCAACAGTAACCTCAACAAGCCAGTTGAAGGCAAACTTGGAAGGCAACACAATTACCAACCAAGAAAAGCAAATGGATCACTATAAAGAAGACTTCGAGAACGTTCTTAAATGCAATGGGACACCAGACATCCCACCAGGAGAAGAGCTGGACATCAACATAAGCCCTTTCACGAGGGAAGAGATAATCAAAGCTATCCAGAAGACCAAGATTTGGAAAGCGCCTGGCCCAGACAACATACCAACCAGAAGCTTTGAAGACGAACCCCGAAACCACAGAAATTGTTTTCTACAGGCTGATCCAGGAGGCTTGGGGATTGAGAAGGATCCCAGAAGAATGTCACAGAAGAGAGTCACTAAAGAGAGGTAACGGCGCAAACTGCAACAACTGAAGAGGTATCCAGCTGCTTTCAATGCTCAACAAGGTCTACATCAGACTCATCCTGGAGAAGATTCAGAAAGCCATCGACAGCAAGTTGAGAGAAGAGCAGAGCTTGTGCTCTTCAAGATATATACAGCAGCAGCCGATATCAAGTCGTCCATAACAATCGCCTTTCCCCGGCTTTTGATGTCATTACCGGAGTCAGACAAGATTGCTTGCTCTCCCCGTTGCTTTTCTCCATCGTCATTGACTGGATCATGCGCACTAGCAACAGGCAACCCAGAGAAATCTAGTGGACCATGATACGTAGTCTAGACGATTTGGACTTTTTTGACGATATCTGCCTGTTATCATACATCGGTCCAGACCCACATAAAAGCAAAAATTGACTTGTTCCAAGCCACAGCAGCCACGACTGGCCTCCATGTAAATGCCAAGAAGACCAAGACCATGAGAATGCATGCCCAGCAAAACAACAGCGTCACACTAGAAGGCCAGGTACTAGAAGAAGTGGACCAGTCACGTATCTCGGTAGTGTCGTCAGCCGAAAAGGAGGAACTGACAAAGACTTTTAAGGGACATGATAAACAAAGCTCGAAACTCGTTCACCTTGCTGAGACCAGTATGAAGTGACCGACACCTCACACGAAAACCAAGATCCACATCTGCAATAGCTATGTGAAGACTGTTTTCCTTTACGGAACAGAATCATGGAAACGAACGAAAGCCCTCGACCAAAAGCTCTAAGTTTTCATTAACAAGTGCCTTAGACAAATTCCCGACATCTGGTGGCCTGAGAGGATATCAAATGAAGAACTCTGACAAAGGACCCAGCAAAAGCCGATCACAAAGACCATCAAAAGAAGAAAATGGGATGAGTGTGTCACGCTTGGAGGAGAGCAGAAGGTAACATTGCCCGAACAGCAGTGGAGTAGAACCTCCCAGGACAACGCAGGAGAGGTCGCCTCAAGAACACCTGGCGGAAAAAGTTGGACACCGAATTGACCTGGGGATAGGCAAAGAGGAAAGGGCAAGACTGTGACGGGTAGCGGAGTGTTGTGGAAGCCCTACGTGCAACCTAGGTATGTAGAGGATTAAGTCAAGTAAGTCATAGAGCTGATACGGCCTTATTTGCCAAGTAGGCACGAAGATACTTTGCCATCAGTAAGGCGTACGGGTAAAAGATCCTGGTAAACCTCAAGCTGAAGCAAGTGAATTAAATAAAGAACAGATGGAAAATCTAACCGTTCCGTAAATGAGCTGGATATAACTAGTTACTGACCTACTGGGTTAACACTTTGACCTGACTGGCAGCAGCCACAAATATCTGTTTAGGCCTTTAATCTGGAAAGCACAACTAAAAAAATGCTCTGGTTCCAAATAAAAGGATCGCGTAAAGTGTAAGCGCAACACAGTTTTCTACTGCTGCTGACGACACTAAGGTTTACTTGTATTTAAGGGTACACGCGCAAAAGGTGAAGCCTAATTTCCTCCATACGGACTTTGCTGTTACCTGATACCTAGTTGAGATAGAGCCGCAGAAGATTAACAGTAGATTGAGCAATCAATGAGAGCTCTCAAGCACAATAATACACAGTACAAAGTGTGCAAACGGGTAGGGATTACTTAAGGCCGTGTTACACGAGGCAATTTTTTCAGCAACTTGCAATGCAATGCTGTGAGTTGTCAGACGAGGGCAATTTTTTTCGCAACTCGTGTTTATGAAGAGATTTGATTGGCTCTTTACCTGGATTGCGACATTGGCGTTGCGAAGCAGGTTGCTCAGCACATGTTACACGCTGCAACTGGTTCCGCAACGTTGCGACAAGTAGAAGGTTGTTCAACTTTTTCCGCAACTTATAACGTTGCGTTGCAAGTTGCACAGAGAGATGTTACACGCGCACTTTTGTCAGCAACTTGCAACGCAGTGGCATTGCGTTGCAAGTTGCTGAAAAATTGCCTCGTGTAACAGGGCCTTTAAGCTTAGACGCATTCAAACAATTCTAAAGTGGTAATGTAAGAGCACGAGGGGGATAAGAAATTGTCTTGAAATATTGTTGTTAAAAACGTTAAACGAAGCATTAGTACAATGCAATCAGCCGGGAAATGCCTTCCATGTAAGGTTTTTAAAAGGGAGGCAAAACGTAATCCGCATGCAATATATGCTTAAGCTTCGTTTTTGGACCAGACGCAAGATAATAATGATACAATTTTATGGGAGTTAATATAGGCATTACCAAAATTTATATTTTAAGATGATATTTAAATAACTAAATGTTTAAAGAATATTGAAATGATACTGAGGTTGTTTGCTATCACGTTTTGGAAAAAGCATATACTAACTTTAATTTTGACAAATATGTTTTATCTTTTACCAAGATACCTCTCCACTAAGCTCTCTTATTGTGGTATGGTGGGAAGACGTATTTTCGGTACACTTTAAAGGTGTGCAGGCTAAAAACTGGCTTTACATTATTTTAGGATTGTGAAAGCAGACTGCCTTTATCTCTACAATATTGAAAGGGGATAATTGAAAATGAACACGTGTAGTAACTATTAATATATTAGCACTATATATCTAGTGTCTCAATATAAAGTTTCGTAGAGCTATAAATTGACACTTAAACATATTGCAACTATAAAGATTACGGTAAAGACGCCAGTTTTCTATTCGGAAATGGCAAAGTCCTACAAGGCACAGGCGGTTGATGCTCCAGACGGGTATAATTTCAGCAGCGAGTCTTCACAAAATGAGAAAAACTTTATTTGTACTAAAGGAGAGGGAGAGTTAAAAGAAAGCAAACCCCAGTATCAGCAATCATCTTCAGAACACGTTTGCAGTCCGAAAAGTAATTATTTCTGGGAGCCAGCGATAGAGAAACTCCAAAACACGCATGGAAGTTGGGACATAACCAGTCAAACAACAAGTTTCTCTAACGAAGAAAATTCAAAAACAAGCCGATTTTATAATGCATTTACCGTTGCAAAATTGCAAGAAGAGAAAAAACCAAAACATCACAGGAAAAACAGTCTGCGCTTGGCTTGTATGTCTAAATGGGTCATAGGTATCGTCTTGTTTACTATTACGCTGGCCTCGCTTTTGGTCAGCAAGCTTGCACTTCTACAGATTTCGCTTAATTACAGAATGGTTGCTAGAAACCAAACCACGAAAATTGTTCCAAATAAGAAAATGCCCATTTCGTCGTTGCTGGGCTATTCTAGGGCAAACCATGTTAACGGTTACACCAAGGAGTTGATCGTAATAATGTTAGTTCTTACTCTGATGATACCGCAGGCGTTTTCAGGTACCGTGGCCTTATTACTCAGCCGATCTGCAAAGAAAAATTCGCTGACGAAGAAAGCGATCATTTGGGTAAGTAACCTAGAGATATGCTAATCCTTCATATTTGTCGAAATTTGTGAGACTGTTACTTAAGTTAACGATAAAATTATATAATCATTAACCCAAGAGAGATACGAAACTGAGACGCGTGACTCAGCAGGGCAGGCGGAAACGTAAGTTGATTGGAGGGGATGTGTAGGAAGGGGGGGAGGGGGGGCTTATATCCGGATGAACTTATAAGCGGAACAAAAGAAATGTTTCGAAAAGACGAGATAAAACGTATGTGAGAGACAAATTAAAGCTACCATACCATTACACTTAGAGTTACATTTACAAAACATTTATTGTGCGTCACAATAAACGGAGAGCTTATTTGAAAAACACGTATAAAACACTTAAGCGACTGGAACAACTGGAACTGAATAGAAAGAAAGTCTTCTTAAACTTATACAATAGATGGGCTTATAAACGGGGGGACCTATATTTTGGTGGGCTTATATCTTTGTTGGCAGATGGATGGGCTTATATCCGGGAGGGTTAAAACCGGGGGGGGAGCTTTAACGCGGTTTTACGGTATTTTATTTATGTAAGGATGATGCGGAATCTATAGAAAAGATTATTTTAAAAGTGACAAACAGCAATGTGGTTGGCGCTGTATTAACATTTCTATCTTCCAACGACAAGATAATTGAAGATTTGTGTGACCTATTTTCCGCCAAAGTTTACTCAGCTTTTGATTCTCCCGAGGTCGGTAAAATGAGTACCAGCTTCTGCTGGTGGCTAACCTGCGACAGATTAGTGTCACGGGGTTTTTCGCGGGATCCCGCAAACCGCGAACCGCAGGGAGTCACGTAACCTTACCCTTGCGGTGACGTTTGCAGTCTGCAGTTCACTTTTTAACCCTAGAAGGTATGAAGAAAAAAAAGTTACACGGCGACAGGGGGGGGCATCTTATTGGTTTCCATGGCAACCGTAGCCTAGAAATGGCATTTCCAAGAGTAAAAATTGTGTTCTTCAATGATATTCATGCCATCGATTTAAAATCGATATAAAAACTTTGCATTTGTAATTATTGTCCAATTATTTTTCAAATAATTAAAGTCACGTGATCTCTTATTGGTTTCCATGGCAACGAGAACAAAAAATATCATTTTTCTTGCTATAAATTGTAGCTGTTCTTGTTTTAAACGGTTAGGAAAGACATTTCATTTGGCAAGGTAGTTGCACATGATCAACTATTTCATCTGATGATCAAT
>JAOCNB020159193.1:0-10126 GCA_026546465.2 Palythoa caribaeorum | reverse complement strand
CATTAATACCGGGTTTACACCATTTCTGAATATTTCCGAACACGTCCAAAGATTTCCGAAAATTTTCCAAAAATTTCGGAAAGTCCTAAAAATGCCTTAGAAAGGTTTTCTAACTATTTTTGAAGATTTTCAAAAATTTCCCAAGATTTCGGAAGATGTAATTTCCGAACACTTCTGAAAAAAAAATATCTCCGAAGATTTTTCGAAAATTTTTAAAAATCGTAAAAATGCCTTAGCAACAATTTTAAATCGTTTCCGAAGATTGCCAAAGATTTCCGAATGTTTCCAGAAATTGCATATAATTATTTTCATGAATCTCTGGCAATTTTCGCAGAAATTTAGAAGATGTAGACATGGGATAAATTAGTTATTCAACGCTTTCTCGTGGGATACCGTGGAAACGCCACTTGTCACTTTTATTTTCTTTGTATAAACACTCGCCTAAAATCTCGTGTGTATACGGAAAATATAAGTGGCGCATGGCATATTCAGGGGTATCCCACTCGAAAGCATTGCATAACTACTATGTATATGATAAAAGGTAATGAAATTGGCAAACATTTGGGAGAATTGAAGATCAGATCAGTGAAAAACCAAGATGCAATCACAAACTTTGCCAAGATTTTCACCAGCCTTTGAAGGCATGGAGAAAATGTTTTTATTAGTTCTTTAATTTATAAAATTTAATTAAAAAATGATCTTTGAAGCAGGATTAGCTTTTTTTCATGCTACAAAAGTACAAATTCATAGCTTTATGAAAACACATTTGTTGACCAACCAAAATGCATATACTATCCAAATTATTTTTTGTAAAAAAGGTTTTGATTCAAGCATTCATGTTCAGCTGGACTCACACATCGTGACCTTTCCCTCAACAGTTTGGATGTACTTTGGATTGATCGGAGCTTCCTTGTTTATTCTGATACAACTTGTCCTTTTGATTGACTTTGCACATTCCTGGAACAGTGCCTGGGTGGAAAACATGGAGGAGACTGGTTCCAAGTGCTGGGCGGCAATGTTACTGACGTTCACGTTCATCATGTACGGGGCCAGCATTGCAGGGGTGGTGTGCTTGTATGTTTACTTCACACAGGAAGCTTCGTGCCACCTTAACAAGTTTTTTATCAGTTTTAATTTAATCCTCTGTGTCATTGCATCCATAATGTCCATTCATCCCAAGGTGCAGGATTTTCACCCACGATCAGGTTAGTGCTGACCACAGTGTGAGATACAAATTTAAATGAACACAATAAGCTATTCAGGTCATCTGGATCAAGTGCAATAAAAGATGTAAAATAATGGAGGCTGAAACTAGGCTAAATACTTTTACAAGCCTAAATGGCCCATTTGAGCTGACAGTTTCTGTAGCATTAAAGTGTCTATATGGTGAAAATTTTTTATTTGATTTCAATATCTCTAGAATGCATAGACAAGTATTCCAAAAAAAGTTGTTTTTGGTTACCTCACATTTTTGCCACAAAATCGAGTTTTTGGGCCGGCCACGCCCACCGAGGATGACTGGGAGTTGCTATGTCTGGGTCTAGAATAGCTTTGACGTCACTTCAGGAATTTCAACTCTTCATTTCAATGTTTGAATATATTTTCATACAAACCCCATAATTTTTTTATTTGTTTAAGCCTAAAAAATGATTGGGTTTGTATGGAAGTACAATAAAACACTGAAAAAACTGGCAGGAAGAGTATGCGACTCCTGAAGTGATGTCACCGCCTGTTCTGGACCCAGGGCTTAGCAACTCCCGATCATCTTCGTTGCGTGTGGCTGGCACAGGAACAATTTTTCTGTAGTAAGACAATATTTATCTGCGGTAAGACAATACTTATCTGTAGCAAGGCAATACTTATCTATAGTAAGATAATACTTATCTGTAGTAATATAATACTTATCTGTAGTAAGATAATACTTATCTGTAGTAAGACAATACTTATCTGTAGTAAGACAATACTTATCTGTAGTAAGTGATACTTATCTGAAGTAAGACAATACTTATCTGTAGTAAGACAATACTTATTTATATTACGATAATACTTATCTATAGTAAGATAAATATACTTATCTGTAGTAAGATAATACTTATCTGTAGTTAGACAATACTTATCTGTAGTAAGACAATACTTAACTGCAGTAAGACAATACTTATCTATAGTGAGATAATACTTATCTATAGTAAGACAATACTTATCTGTAGTAAGACAATACTTATCTATAGTAAGATAATACTTATCTGTGATAAGACAATACTTATCTGTAATAAGACAACAATACTTGTAAATGTAGCGATGTAATGTACATGTCTCTCTTATTCTGTTGTAGGTTTGCTTCAGGCAGCAGTGATTACACTTTACACAGTTTTCTTGACTTGGTCATCTCTGTCATATGATCCAGGTAAAGTAGGGCTCCTAAAAGAATGATACAACATTCTTTCCCATGTTCCTCAAATAACTAGTTATACATACTATGTTAATTGTTTGTTAAAATTTTGTTTTTAAAATGGTGGCCAGAAATATGGCGGGATTAAGTGGTGTAACCGAGGTTCTAGCAACAGCCAGTCTTTAAAGTGTCCACAGTACTTAGTCCCCCTTACACAGAGTGAGCATTAGATTTATGGAATAGTGGTTAGGGGGTCGGCCCATTTGTGCTTCATATTTGACAGTAGAAGTTTAACTGGTCACTGAATGTTTAACGAATAGCCAACTCTTAGCTACTAGGTATGTATTAATTGTGCTATTTTGGTTGCCACAGGTCAGGGAAAAAATTTCTTAACCCTTCCAGTCCCTGGCAATTTATCATTATCTAACTTCTCCTTACATAACTCAGTCAAACACAATAATACATCTGGTAATAAGAAATAAGGAATTGATTAAGTGGAATAAGCTGTGGAAGTTGAAAAGCCAAATAATTTCTCCCAAACAGCTTATATAGAAAGTATGTAGTTGGGAGAATTTACCAACACATCATTTGTTGTGTTTGGGACTTAAAGGATTAAATATGTGTTTTGAGAGTAAGTATTACGTAGATTTTTGAGAATTACACTTGTTATGTGTTTAGGGAAACTTGTGCTAAGTCTAGGAATTTAGAATTCAGGTTTGTGTGGCAACCATGAGGCCTTCCAAGGGGGATTCTGATGTCGCTTTGTCGCTCATTTTTCAGCCCACCTTTCACCTATTTGGCTAGAGACAAATGTCACTATCGTTTTTCACTGCAATACAATGCTTCAAAGTGAAAAGATGCCGCTTTGTCAAAACTAAAAATGAATTGTTGCTGTAGCAAATTGTCGCTTTTTTCCGTTCGGTTCTGTCGGCTCTTGGTATTCTAGAACAAGATTGTCGCCACATTTCTTGCAAGTTTGGAGCGATGTCGCTTGTCGCCAAAACCCCTTGGAAGGCCCCAACCATGTAAATGATTTATTCCAATATTTTGTTTACAGATGTGTGCAACCCACTATATAGAGCCCAAAATGGTACCTTGCCGGATGCGAAGGGTCAGAGCCTGACGCGCATGGACAGTCAGGCTATCATTGGGTTAATCGTCATGTTCCTGATGGTCATGTACGCGAGTATCAGAACCTCAAGCAGTTCACAAGTGGGCAAGCTGGCCCTCAGCTCTGGCAACTCTTCCTCAGGGACTGGGGCACAGGAGTCAACTACGCTGACTGAGGGGAGGTCACCAGGGGGCGACAATGTCAATGTGGTTGAAGAGAATCGTGGCCGAGTGTGGGACGACGAGGAAGATGGTGTTGCATACAGTTACTCATTCTACCACTTTATGTTATTCCTGGCCACGTTGTATGTCATGATGACCATCACAAATTGGTACAAGTGAGTAGAGACGGACTGTGTGTTGTAGTTTCCATTTCAAGCATTTCTCTTTTGTCTGTGGCAATTTGTACTTGTTATGGAATACGATTTTGAGTTTTTTTGCCCCCCCCCCAGTTTTATATGGATGGAGGAATGTTTTTGAAAACAGGGTTTGTTTAAATTAAATCTGGAAAAAGTCTAAATTTTGAGTCACTTCCTCTCATTAGCAGATTCCTTTCTCTTTTCATCGCTGATCCATCCCCAGGTTTATTAGAACGAAATTCTTTTAAAAGCTTAAGTGGCCCATTGGAGCTGGTGCTTATATTCGGTTTTTGAAGTGTTAAGCAGATGAGAGTCATTGACTCCCCCTGGATGTAACACTAATTAGTCTCAGCAGAAACTGTTACTCATTTGACTTATTTTACAAAATATTATTTAAATTCAAATTCTACACCATTTCTTATCTCCACACTAAACTTCATAGTTTCAAAAACTAGTCCGATATATTATTAATGATATTTCTGTATGTGTTTTGGTTGCAGGCCTGAGGGAAGCGATTTCCGCAAGCTGAGTTATAGCACTGCTGCGGTTTGGGTGAAGATGGTCTCCAGTTGGTTGTGTTTGATGCTGTACATGTGGACACTGATAGCACCAGTCTGTTTTCCAGACAGAGACTTCGACTGAGCCTTACCGATACCAGCCGTCATCCTCTGGTGTATCTTGGTGGTTATTTTGGTTAGTGCCGTGGGACACTCCTAATGTGAAAGATTAAAGAAGTACCAACTTAACATCTGCACTTGTTTAGTTTTAACGTTGATAAAATAAACCTTCTGACGCACTTTAGTCTGCGTAGCTGGCAGTCTTGTTATGAGGAAAAATTCACAAATAGACCATTTCACAGTTCTTGAAAGGTAACCAAGCTTCTACATGAAACCGAGGCAAAGGTTGACCTGGCACAGTCAGAGAAGTGGAGATAATTATCATGAGAAAGAAACTTATTAGCATGTCTATTACTTTCACTTCTCTAACTGTGCGAGGTCAACCTTCGCCTCGGTTTCATGTAGAAGCTTGGTTACCTTTCAGGAACTGTGAAAAGGTCCATTCGGCCACCATGTTAGACAAGTGTGAGAGCAAAGACTGGGGAGAAAATATTTTGCTCCTCTCCCCAGTCCTTCCTCTCGCAGTGTTTCAACATTGTGCCCGAATTTTTGAATTTTTCCTTCTCATTGCAAGATCACCAGCTACACAGGCTAACGTGCTTTGGTTTCAAGAACTCAAAATTTGCGCAGTTTGGCCACAAGGATTGGCTTTTGCAAGCGAGAAAAAGGGAAAAATATGATAACTTGAAATTCAGTGTTCTTTTTTGTTGAGCGTACATCAGTAGTATGTCTGGCAAGATTCGCCACAATAATTGTGTCAAAGTAAAAGTTGAGAACATTATCAACCAAAGCAGAAAATAACATTAAAATTAGGAGTTGCAGTAGTACCAATGCTGACACTTTGTTTCGCATTAAATGATGTCACTTTATTGAAAAAATGTTTAATTGTAACCGATAAGAGTAGGGCAGTTTCTAGCGGAAATTAAGGAAACTTAGATTACGATTAAGGTTATGAAAAGGATTACGTCAATGATTTGGACTGCGACTACAAGTATTTTGCTTTGTGTTAACGTTTATTCCCCGCGTTATAGGACGGATTTAATTTATATTTACATGTCACCTCCTGCTATCAGAGCGTCCCCACTAGACTGGCAAGGGTCTGCACTATGTAAATTAAATAGATCAGCTTCAATAACTTCACTTTTTTGTCAATGGCCTAAAACGTACTTCAATGGCAATCTGAAAACCACTTTGCTTGAGATTCACACGGTCATTCTCAAGAACGTTAAATCAATCGTTAATTCCACTTACTAACCCCCTTACGAATAATTTGAAATAAAAAGTTTGATTGGCTATTAGGTTTGACTACTGCTTAGCACTCCGTGCGAGGTAGCTTTAAGGCGGGATATCACTTTAATGTCAAACTAAGAAAAAAACCAACAAAAATATATTGTCTGCTAGAAAATTTTATAATTATTTTATTGTCCTTCATCTATCATAACGGTGTGCTTCTCTTGATAGTTGGACACTAATAAAAATTGCTTGTGTCATTAACTACTTCTGGCGGGGCGCGCGTAACGTGTCAAAATAATTGCATTTTGGCTCCCACGAAGATGAAATCGTGGCAAATTTTGGATCAGTAAGCAGAAAATATAATGAGATTGCCAAATTACCTATCCCCAAGGGAGGCACAGAGCAATTACCCCATCACTAGAAGATTACGTTACCTATCCCCAAGGAAAGAACCACCTACCCATCACTAAAATACTACGATACCTATCCCTGTGGGAGAGCACCTAGCCCATCACTAGAAGATTACGTTACCTATCCCCAAGGGAAGCACAACCTACCCCATCACTAAAATACTACGATACCTATCCCTAAGGGAGGCACAGAGCAATTACCCCATCACTAGAACATTACGATACCTATCCCTGTGGGAGGCACAGAGTAACTACCGCATCACTAGAACATTACGTTACCTATTCCCAAGGGAAGCATAGAGCACCTATCCCATCACTAGAACATTACGTTATCTGTCCCCAAGGGAAGCATTACCTACCCCATCACTAAAATACTACGATACCTATCCCAAAGAGAGGCACAGAACACTTACCCTATCATCAGAATACCACGTTACTAGTTCTCAAAGGAGGCACCGAGCCCATACTCCATCACCAGACACTAGAATACTATTAAAGTTACCTATCCCCAAGGGAAGCACCGAACCGCTACTCCATCACCAGAAGATTATGTTACTAATACTATTCCCAACGGAGGCATAGAGCACCTGCCACATTATTAGAACGTTACCTATCCACATGGGAAGTACCGAGCACCGACCCCGTCACCAGAATACTGTGTTACCTATACCCAAAGGGAAGCACCAAGCACCTACCCCGTCACCAGAATACTGCGTTACCTATACCCAAAGGGAAGCACCAAGCACCTACCCGTCACCAGAATACTGCGTTACCTATACCCAAAGGGAAGCACCGAGCACGTACCCGATCACCTGAATACTACGTTACTTACCTATCCCCATGGGAGGCATCGAGCCCCTCCTCCATTACAATAATACGTTACTTGCCTATCCACAAGGGAAGCACCGAGCACGTACCCCATCACTAGAATACGTTACCTATCCACCAGAAATGCACCAAGTCCCTACCCCATCACTAGAATACTACGTTACCTATCCCCAAGGGAAGCACCGAGCCCCTCCTCCATCACAAGAATACGTTACTTACCTATCCCCAAGGGAAGCACCGAGAACCTACCCCATCACTAGGGTACTACGTTAACTATCCACCAGAAAAGCACCAAGCCCCTACCATCACTAGAATACTACGCTACCTATCCCCAAGGGAAGCACCGAGCACCTAAAAAATCACTAGAATACTACGCTACCTATCCCCAAGGGAAGCACCGAGCACCTAACCCATCACTACAACACTGATACCTATCCTAAAAGGAGGCCCTGAGCACCTACCCCATTCACTAGAATAAGTTAACTGTATCTTAGCACCAAGAACATTCCTCATCACTAGAACACCGAAAGTTATCTTCACTTCATAAAAGCACCAAGCACCTAATACACCACTTGAAAATTAAGTTACCTTTTCCCCATGGAAGTACTAAGCACCTATTCTGTCAAGAGAAATTTAAGTTGCCATTGCAAGATCAACAATTTGCAGAGAGTCAGGTTGGTGGAGCGGTCATCACTCGCACTTCCCACCTCTGCGACCCAAGTTCAACTCCCGGGCTCTGCACGTGGGCTGAGATTTGTCAATCTCTATCTGACTCCGAGGGTTTTTCCCGGGGTACTTCAGTTTTCCTCCCTCCCTGACACTATGCACCGAAGTCACGCATGGTCCATATAGCGGCAGCATCCAGCACTATATCTGCTTTCGGTCCGACCTCGTTGAGCTGTTAGCACAGAATGGCGACTATGTGAAATGCTAAATGAGCGAGTATATTATTATTGCTTGTCCCCCAGCCGAAGACCCAACACCAACATTTAGTTACCTATATCCCGGATAAACAGTAAGCAACTACTCCATCACGAGAATATAAGTCAGGGGTTTCAAAGAGATTTGAAGTTGGAGTTTTAAAATGAAACGTAGGAGTTGGGTTGTCTAGTAATGGTCATGTTTACTCTCTGAAGTAAAGCTGAAATCGCCAAGTTACGGTCAAAACAGACGTCGGAAAAAGGTTAGTAAACGACGCTTGCTCTGTACTGGGTTCTCAATATTTAATGGCTGTGAAATTCAAGGACTTCTGGAGGACTTTCCAGCACCTTTTCAAGCAAATCCAGGACCTTCTCTATCAAATAAAACTTGAATGCTTTACACATTTTGTTCAAAAATCAGTCCAGCAATACACATACTATATTAACAAGCTTTAGAAGATTTGTTTCTGGACAAAAATCAAGCCTCCCGGAGTCACGGTTTTTGTTTTACATTTTCACATCAAAAATATTTTAACAGAAAGCTTATCTTTATTAATTTTTGAAGTTATGAAACAAATTTCAACTTCGCAATGACATTTCCGTCATAAGTAAGAAACTCAAAATTGAAAATCACTGCAAATTTATTAAGATCTAATATCAGAACTACAAACGTTTATAATATTATCATGTTGTAGCTGAAAAAATAATAAAAAGGAAAATATGTTACACGACAACTGAGCATTCTCACGAATGTCTGAATTTTACACCAGCAGTTTAACATCGCATCAAAATCTGCAAACAAGAGCTACCTGCGTTTGCAAAAGTGCTGCTGACCTGGCTGCTCTTACTGACGCCTACTTAGCATAAAGTAAATACATTAAAAAAAACTATGAGAGCTTTTAGTGTTTATACGGAAATTCAGGACAAAAGTGACAAATTCTTAATAACCTACTTTTACAATGATGCACAGTAAAAGAAAGTGTGTTTCACTTCAGGTCTTTTTTTAAGTTTTTGAAACTCGCTATTACTTGGGAAAGTCTTGCTCAACTGCTTTCACACTGTTCCTATGTGAAATTTTTCCTCGATATTTTGTTTTCCCAAAAAGTTATGAAACACACACTGAAAATCTTGAAAACATTTGTCATGCTATCAAGAGAAGAACGCTGTTAACTACAGTAGCTTGTGTTGATTCCTTGATATTTAGTGTTTGTCTTTTACATCTCTGGGTGAGAACACGGGAAGATGTTCCTGTTCCCTTACGATTTTGTTCACGTTATGAAAATAGGAGTTCGTATCTAATTGATTTTGAGTTCATGACGTTCAGCTAGGGTGAGCGCCTCTCATGCATACATGTCCTCCCTGTCGGCTGTGATGATCTGCTCAGCCTCCTCCATGGAGCTGAAATTGAGGAAATGTGAAGGGCGATGTACTTCATGGTAGAATTCCTTAGGGTTGGACAACTGAAGTTCGTATCGCATGTTGGGTGAATGTCGCACACCTATGACAGAGAAAACATTGGTTAGATAACCCTCAGACCTTATAATCAGTTATTTTACTCGCCGCTGCTTGAACCAGGACTTCTCAAAATAGAGTTCTTTCTGCGTTTACTGGAGGGAGTGTAACGAAAAAAAAACAAATTAAAGAGATGACCTATGACTTTCCATGACTTTTTTCATGATCTTTCACAATATTCGATGACCTTGTGATGCTCATTTCTTTGCCAAAATACATAAAAAAAACGTTCAGTTGCTCTTTCCCTGGCACGTTAGCCAAGAGGAAGGAAAAGAGTTGTTACTTTAAGATATTTGTGCAAATGAAGGCGGTTTTTTGTTCCTTCTGTATTTTTGTATAACCCTATCTAAATTGCACCAATTTTCCACGACTTTCTATGAACCTAATCAACATTCATGACTTTCCAGGCCTGGAAAATTCCATGACTTTCCAAATTTTCCGTGATCCGTGCGAACCCTGCATAGTTGTAAATTAACACAGAACGAACGAAAATCTTGAAACAAGACGAGAGAAACACAGAGCTAGTATCTCCGTTACTCTTCCTGTTGCACAATCTTTAAAATCTGTTCTGAAGGACAATAAATTTAAGTGTTTTAATTACATCCTGGGTTAACTGTCGTAATACAAAGCTTAAATTTACCAATCGTTACCAGTCAGAAACGATTAGAGCTTACCCATAAAGTTGTAATTCCAGGAACCCTGGGCGGGAACCATGAAGAATCCCAGGAAACGATCTGACAAAAGCATT
>JAOCNB020159192.1:0-17809 GCA_026546465.2 Palythoa caribaeorum | reverse complement strand
TGACCAAAACGGCTGAAAACCATACCCTGTTTATGAATTTAGGTTGAAAAAGTAGACCCTATCGGGCGGCACATACCGGTATAGTCAATATATGGCAGTACCCCCCAACCGGGAACATTTTGCAATCAGCGAGGGGTGGGAGGGGGGAGGACTACATGGAGAACTTTAACTGATAAGGAACTAAAACTTCTTCCTTTTTCGAATTTCGAAAAACATTCAGGATTTATCTCCCCTTGACGCTCTTCTCTCAGTCCTACCCCTCCCTTTATCTCAGTCAGCCCAACTCAGTTAAATTTTCCATCTATAAAATGCATTATTCGAGAGACATTCAGTGTTTGCGAAGTTTAGAATCAGTGCTTTACTGCAAAAAATAGTGCAGAAGTTGTGCCAACACACCCCTCTTGGCTGTTATCGGGTTGTTAAAGTAATTTAGTCTTAAACTAGAAGTACAGGAAAACGTCACCTGGATACTTCAAGATGTTTATTTGGCAAAATTTAGTACTTTAAACTGTTGGTTTAGAATATTATTTGATAATATATTCTTGTTTAGACCATGTAGTTTTCTACCTTTTATTTTGCATATATCAGCAAAGGAAATTAAGGTAGAGTTTAACACTTTACGTACTGTTTTAAGAACCGTATGATTTTTAAATAGTAATTAAGGTAATGAAAGTATCCCAAATAAGGGCAGACCATTAGAATTTTTGAGGGGTTTTTGGCCAATTTTTTGGTGCACGATATTTTTTCTACCTCAGGACTCTGAAGGAATTTCTTTCCGAATCCGGACTTGCTCGTAGTTTTTTCTTTGTTGTTTACTCGTTCAAGATATTTTTTTCCACACCAGGCTGTACTCAAGTGTTTTTGGTATGTCTTCGCTCCCCCTCAACAATCTAATTGTTTATTCTGAATTGTTGCTACATAAAATTGGAACTTCGTGTAGAAAATGTGCAGTATTCTTATTTGATTATTATACACGTTACAGAAATCGGTGAGGTCAGTCGTCTCAGTATGGGTTGATTGTATGAAATAGCTCAATGAAACATTAGTCCCAATTCCTTGATATTAAATCGATTATTTAAAAAAACTACATAATTTTCTGCTGGAATTTTCGCTTTTCGGTATTTTCCCCATGTAAAATTTTACTGATTTAAATGTTTTTTTTTTTCCTGGACTAATTTGATTTTTTTTTCTCTTCCCTTTCACTATGTCTAAGTAGCCCTGCGGCAGAGAGACGTCAAACGACATTTCTATTTTCGTCCTAAAAATTAGGTTAGCGGGTGCGTTTTTTGAAAGAAACTCTGCTTTAAATCTAGAATCAGATCCTAAACTTGAATTTGCCAACAATTTGGCGTTCTTCAGATTGACATGTGAGACAGTAATATTCGCCGTTATGAATTGTAGCTGCTGTTTTAGGATATAAAAGAAGCTTTCAGGAACGTTTATGTGCGTTTATTGAACAACGCAGTATGCTATAAATTTCTTTGACTGTCATATCTGTTAAACTGTAAGCAATACATGTGGTTATCAGCGGAGACAACGCGTCTGAGGGGTTCACCGTTTAGTTTTTTCTTAGACAGTTGCCCACAGCGAGAATTTGAACCCGGTCACTTTCTGGCATTGTTAACAGTATGACGTCAGTGACTGTAGAAAAAGGAAAACATCTTGTAAAGGACCATATTGCTCGCTTCCCCTTCATTCTACACGGTGGAGCTTGGAGGCCCAAGCTCTCGCGTTTAATTCCCAGCCATATCATTGATAAACCGGACCGTTAGGTAACCATTTGGTAAGAATTTTTAGAATTGTTGAATTTTGTCCAAATATAAAACCGATCTTTACAAAAATAACTCTAGTTTAAGGGGATTTTTTGCTGCCTTGTTTAACTAATATTGAAAATCTATACTTTTAAGTTTTTTTCACCCATCGTCAAATTTGCTTTTGATGCGGCTTTAATTTCATGAAAATTGTAGTGTACTTAAACTTTTCTTGTCGGTTTTTTGGCCAAGTCGATGTTTCTGACGAAAAGTTGTGAATAGAGGACAAGTTTCACGTACGAAATAGTGCGTTATGAGCTGGGATTAGCGCAGCATTTTGAAAGTTGCTTTTTATCCTTTCCTTAGTTTTAATGTTTGACTGAAGCAGGTGCAAATTCAGTGAGAGACATGCGGCTGTATTCGCTTTGGTGTAAAGTAATACCAAGTACCTCTCAGAGTTTTTGAGGATTTCACCGCTCAAAACATGTGTATTAGTAGGTAATGTGTATTTCACCGTTTTAATGTTTTTTGTGGAGTTTGTTTCTTTTTCTGTAGATTTTCAAGAAATAACTTCGTCTTCTAATTCATCGCAAAATATTTCAGCTTCCGACGTATTTAGTTTTATTCTTTTCTCGTTAATGTCAAAATCCAGACCCAGATGCATGAAGATCCGATGGGGTTTGACGTCATTTCATAATTAGATGCTGTTCCTTTCATAACACAAGGCCGTCTATTAAAAGCTCTTTAAATGCAAAGAAAAGTACTTATCTGATATTTTTAAGAAGAGCGATCGCTTACAAAAACTGTCGGTTTTTCAGAAACCCCACCAACATTTCTCGCCGTGAACTAAAGTCATCAAGGTTTTGATGCCGGCTTGTCTAGTGTAATATTAAGTGCATCTGATGAAAGGCGTCCACTCTTCCATGAAAAACTCCAGAAACCGAGTTTAATGACGTTTACTAAGTTTTGCATATTATTGAGGGATCAAGGTCTAAACATTTTTAGACCACAATTTTGAGGATTCAAAATAGTACTAAAGTTTAATATTTCTTTCTCCCTTTTTGTGCTGACACTTTTTATTTATTTTTTTTAAATATTTTTTTGTTTTTGCCTCCGGATATGAAAGTTGAATTCAAGATGGAAATGACAAGCGACACTACGGACATAATTTCAAAAAAGATGCTATTTTTTGACTGGGTTCATTCAATTTTCTGTACACTTTGTTTTCAATCAATGTATTTGAGCGTTTAGTGTTTAGCCGCACGAAAGCAACAAAATTTGCCAGAATTGTTGTTCTTTTTGTATTGTGTTGTTTTGTCTTTTTTTGTCATTTTTTCTCGTTAAACCAAGAAAATCGCTTTCGTTTATTGCAGTTGATAAAGATATTTACTCAAGTTGTTGTCAACGAATATTTTGAATTGGTGGGCATTTATCACTTTTCCCATATTAGATATTCACTGGGATGCATGCGTTTCAACTTGAGGCCCATCATCATTAAAGATGCCGCAATAATTTTTCACGCCGAAATTTGTATTTAACCCCAAATTTGACAATCAGCAACAAAATTATTGCTTTTTACCTGATCTGCCATCATTTAATGAAGGGAGTTCTCAAATCTATTAAGTAACGACACTGTACTTTCAAGAATTAGTTTCAAAATCGGAAATAGAAATTTACTGAGCAGGTGACTTTTTTGTTATGGAAAGATAAATAACCATTCCAATTGTGCGCACGAAGTTTTGTTCATTTTCACTACTCTGGTAATATTTCGTTTCAGTAGGTGGAATTAAAAAACTCTCCAGTTGAACAATGTTAAACTTGCGCGCGCTGTTGTCGAAACAATATAAAGACTGGCGACAAAGATACTTCTGGTATTTCTTGTTATTAACTCCCGCCGATCTTATCCTTGGAATCTTCACAAAAATATACACAATCTTAGAAAGTTATAATTCTGCACATGGCGTGAAAACTTTCTTTTTCAAATCGGCGTTGTACAAAACAGGCAGCTGGTTGTGTGTTAGATTTCACACCTTCTGTATTTAACTTTTTCTTATTTATTAATAAACACCATGAACCATTGCGGACGATAAAAAACAGAAGTACGAACTCAGATTGCTCCGAATATAGTGACAAAAATTGTAATACAGGAAATAAAGATATAGCTTTGATAAAAGCATCATAAAACCCAGCTAGTTTTGCACTAATATCCTGTAAAATACGGAAACGGCTATTCGTTTGTTGAAAAGATAGTTTATCACTCAAATTCGCTTGGGGTGGGTGGGCGGGCGGGCGGTACGAACGCGTTAATCAGTATTCGTTTTGGTCACAATACATTTTTGGTCGTTAAGTTTACTTTACAAGAAAGCTGCGATAGATGCGGACTGTGCTTCGGTCGTTATGTAAATCAACTGAGTGTAATCTCGATTTGTTTTGACGTGATTCGCCATTTCTTCGTGACGGTTCACATCTTGACTGCGTTTACTCTGCTTTTCTGCCTACCGTAAGGTTAGCATTTTAAAAGTCGTTGTTTTCAATTTTATTTTACTCTTGTATGCTTCTGTTTGACAAGTGGTAAGAGTTTTGCACACAATTTCCTGTATTTTCTAAAAACATAGTGTGTACAGCTGGCAACAGGTGCTTCCATTGGCTCGAATGCGCTCTCTTTGTTCCCCCTGATTACCGGCCTTTTGGACTGAAAGACTGACAGTAAACGAAAAATTCGTCCTTTTCCCCTTTATTTCTGCTGTTTCACGCACAAACACATGACCGCTTGTCTAATTGGCATTGTTTACCCAGTTGTTGCTAGGGTTTTGTTCCGCAAATGGCCGGTAATTGAGCAAAATTATGTTTGATAGAAATTGTGGTGGTTGTTTCTTCAGCTGCTCTCTGTGTGTTTGTCAAAATTATTGGTCTCTCTCAAGAGACTAAAACCGTTCAGTCAACGAGTTTGAGCGACAGCTTCACTTCTCATAGAAATACTTCTTCCATACATCAATTGTCCGAGAAATTGGTATCAAGGTAAGGCTGAACATGGTAGATTTGACAAGTTAAGGTTGTTCGTGAATAATTTTACCAGAACACAAGTGCATTAGTATCTCAGAGTGTTCTTTCCTTTGTATTGTATGTTACTTCTCTCTTTTGTTTCGCACACATATTCTCAACGAAACATGATAAAGGCTAGATTTTCTTCAGACGCAAAACTATAGTAGTCCTACTTTTCTCAGCATTTGCTGCACAAATTAAAAAAGACCTGTTTATATTTCGTAAAAGCAATTCCTTATGAATAAATTAAGTCAATCTAGAAATCGCCAGCCGTTTTGGCCAAAAAGGGTCGTTTTTGATATCACAAAAGTGAAAACAGTTTGCTTTGAAAATAACGTGGTTTTCAACCACTATCCTACTTTTAAAATAGAATAATGCTGGCAATAAAACAGAGCTTTCAGAACTGCCTCAGCCGTTTGGATTGAATGCGTACAGGCTGTCGTTCGCCATGCAAGATCAGTTGTTGTTTGAATTCTAATAGGCTGTCTGTTCGCCGCGCCACGCATTTTCGGTTGTATATTTCATGTGTTTTACTGTTTATATCACTACATCGAATCATAACGAGAAGTTAAAAAACACTCTATTAAAATTAATACAGCTCAGCCTAAGGACTTTTTTTAGAATTAAAATTTAAGTGAAATATTGTAGCATCAAGCGTCACTCTTTGTTTATATAAAAATTTTAGAGATGAATTTACAAGACATGTGAAACACTCATAATTTAAAATACTTTTTCCAAAATGTTTCAAGCTCTATCTATTTTACAGTATCATAAACATCACAATTCAGTTATTGGTTAGTTTACTTGTCGAGTTTTTCTGTGGACGCCAGGATGACATTTCATCTTTGAAACTCTCCCGTAGTTTAATGCAATTTTTGTTTTTGAGAGGATTATGTAGAGCGACATTACGACTAATTCCTAGTCGGTTCTCATCAAGATTCTCATCAAGAAATTTATCCGCAGGATATCACCAGAGCTGTCACGAGCCAAATATTCCTGCCTCAGCCCTCGAGTTTGATGCTCCATGGATGTGTCTGTATTGCTCAGTTGGAGAGGTCTGCCCCTATCTGACAAATCCATTTGAGGCTCCATCCTCCAAGAAAGCTTCAAAGAAAAGGCGACTTGAAACGGTATATAATTCACATTGTTTACTATGCTTTTACTTGATTTTAAATATACAACTTGAATTTAGGTGTCAAGTGCCAGTAAACTAAATGTTTTTCAAAATGCGTTTAATGAGTGAAAATGCTTTATTATCGTGTAATATTTTATCATGTTTAATCATAGCCGGCTGTGGGTTTTCGCGCGCGTTAAAGTTTTTGGTTAATGTTAATCAGTGTCGTCGCTCTTTTTAGCAGTAACGACAATTTGAATATGATATAGCCAAAAGACAAATTTGTTTGTATATGTCTTATTTTACTGTTCTTTAGATGGTTTTGCTGTCGAAATGTCTGACTGAATGAGTTTGAATTCATGACAACAGGTCGTGACAGTGGCTGTAAAAATGTCGAAATAAAAATTGAGGTTGACTGTCAGAAAATAAACCGGTAAACGAGGATTTTTGCTTGGCGGTAAAAAAGAAATACATTTTATATTCAATTTTTTGAGACATTCGAATACACCCAAACAGTAATTTTATTTATTAATTAAAGTGGAGTGAAGCTCATAACTAGAACCTTTTTGAGTGAGGAAACGTATTTATGTTGATAATAAAGCGCAGGATGCACGACTGATCCGGTCGTTAATTTGTATTGTTCCTGTTTAATGATGTGGCCCCGTTGAAGTTGAGTTGAATGGTGTTATTGGTTCGTCATTAAACCGAGCAGATGGCCGGAAGTTGCTCTCAAGACCTCAACTGCCAAATATACATACGTACTATAAAACAAATTTGCAGCTTTACTTGGAGCTTAATGTTCTTTATAGGTTTTGCCAAACAAAGTTTGAAAAACGTATAGGAAAACTAACTCTAGTCTAATCGCCATATACACGTGTACCTAATGGCTGAGTTGATTTCCCGTCACTCTGTTAGTCATTCAATTGCACTAAGCCCATTCGTTTTGATAAGTTCCAAGTCGACAGTCATTTTGTCTTGAATGTATTTCGGTCCATCATGAAGCCTTCCTTCATTAATCATACAATGGAGCCGCCCACATGTAACTGCCCAGCTAGATTGCGGTAAAGCGTGCTTGATGTTTTCATATAAACATTTCAACAAATAGCAGCAAAAATATTGCAAAGTTTTGGATTACAATAATTGTTTACTCGTCAGCTGTTCAAAACCTATTTGAGTTGCAATTTTTTATCTTATAACTGAGACTGTAGAAACTAAGCTCATCATTTCAGAATCGGTTTAAAACTAGCCTAGATTGAAGTTTTCAACCACTGTATTGTTTACAAATTAATAATGAAATTATTGAATGCTCCCAGTTTTAAAACATGCATGATACATTAAGCCTGTATTACAAAGGTATAACATAGTCTTTTGCCGGCTGGATACATTGAGGTAGAGTTTTTATCAATCCCGTATCTACCATATTCATTTCTATAGTTATTTCGCTGTACCATGGCATAAACCCAAGAAATAAAACAAATTCAAAACAAATCGAGCTAAAATTGGCAATTTATTACAAAAACAACGAGTTTCAGCTTGAGTTCTAGTTTTTGTATAAAAACAACGCACATTTCTTTGGAGAAATTTTCTTTGAAAGACTAAAATTTAGTGAAAACACGAATTTTACTTCTTCGATGATGTTTGTTGCTTTTTTGTTCCAACTGATCAATTACGGTGGTTAAAAAGCACAACTGTTAGTTACTTCGTTATGTTTAATCGGTGTTGAATAATGTCAAAACCTGTGGTTGGAATTGATTGTTCTGAGACTTGTCATGGATCGACTAGCTGCATGCAGTTACAGTCATGCATATCTCACACATGTTGAGAAAGATTTTAAAAACTAAAACTAGATAACAAAAAAGCTGATAGGTTCATTCGTCGAGTGCATTAATTTATTCAAATAGTCTGATGTCAATTCAAAAGCCCAACCTGAAAGAAGAAATGACTCCATGTCTTTGCAAAAAAAATCAAATATTTACAGCTGCGAATAGCACTTTACTGATAAAACTCCTTATACGACAGATGGGGAAACGACTTATAAACAGAAAGATACGGCTTATTTAGAAAGGTCATTCTTAAACAATAATTTGATCAGTCAGTTTCCCTTAGTCGGAAAAGTGACACGGATAAAATAAGATGAAATAAAATATGTTTTCTGGTGTTAAAATGCTGAAAGTATTTGATGGACAAAAAGGATTGAAAACTAAGTTCTTGAAAATTCCATTTATATACATTGTGTTTTACTCCGTAGCGATCTGCAGGCCTGAGCGCTATTACAAAAGTTATTCACTTGAGACAAGTAGTAATAGCGGTTTCTTTTGAACTGCTGGGTAAAATTCCGTTTCATGGCGGTATTTAAGAATTAGTTCGGATCTTTTTTTAGTTGTTTAAATACCGTCATGGCAACGAACTAATTTTGCTCACAGGCAGCAACTCACTAAAAAATCGCCCTAACTACAAATGAATCCGGCACTTGCTGCAGGTCTGACTATCGCTATGGCGTGAAACACAGTGTAAATGGCATTTTTAACTACTTAGTTTTCAATTCTATTTTATTCATCTTTCGATGTTTTAATACTTTCAGCATTTTAACAAATGAACACATATATTATTTTATCTTATCAGTTTATATTACTGAAAGTTCAGTCTTAAAATGTTTTTAAACAACTTTTTAGGTTATTGAGCGTCGATAATATGCGCTTTGTATATCTATAAAAATTATATTTTTAAAGTTTCAGTTAATTTTTTTTTCAAATATTTTGTTTTTGGAAAGTGCACTTTATTTCGTAAGCGGGCAAGCAGTAAAATGTAGGATTTTAATTTTGCTCAGTTTATTTTGATTGAAAGGCGTACTGGTTTGATCCTACACTGATTACAATGATGATGTAATTAAGTTGTTTTTTCTGTTAACTTGAAAATGTCTCCCAATCAATGCTTTAAATAATATCAGTTTGAAAAACTCTGGGTTTTTTCCTGTGTGAGGGCGGAAGTCTATGACTTTTTTAGTATTTCATCTTCGCAAATCATTTGTCAAAGTGGAAATTCAATTTCGCTATCATATCATTTGTTGAATCCTTCTTCAAAAATTTTTACTCTAAAATAGAAGCATTGTCATTTTTTTTACAAATGCCAAATGGTCTTCTTGCTTATTTGTTATAAGATGTGCAGATTTTTCATCTGTTGAAATTCTTTAGTTGTCTCGGGGTATTCGGAACTGAAAATATTGTATTTTAGTATATAGCATCAGCCGAATGCTCTTTCAGTTTCTGTGATTCAGTCAAAATACATCGCTGATTCTCCATAGATTAATATTCGATCGAAAATGAAAGTAACGAGTTGAACATAAATCAACCAAGCTGTTTCCGACCCGATATCAAGCTGTTTTGCTTCAGAATTTAAGGAAGCTTTTGCAAACTTTTGGTGGTAGAAAACAAAAATTTTGAGAAGCTCCAAAATTTTTATTAAATTTCGTTTAATTAAGTTCCTGTTAGGTGTTGTAGGCCGATCATTGTTTCTAAAGTAAAATGAATGATTAACTAAAAAAATTTTCCTGTTTATCCGGCATCATGTTGTAGCTTTATATATTGATTTTGTTTATTACCAGTATTGTTTCTTGAAACAGCGATTTAGACCGGAGTCTGGCCGTCTTAATTCGACCTCTTGAAAATATGTTTTAAAATTACACTCAGTGTGTACTATCACAGACGGAGCAAAGGCCAGGGTAAATATACCTCAGTTGTTATTTTGATTTACGAACCGGCATCAATCAATCTATAACATTCGCATGTAATTTCTATTATAGATTTTGAACATATCTCGTGAACACTCTATAATCAGTTCGTGTAAATAATAATTATAAAGTTTAGAGCCTTGGTAAAAGCGCAGTCTCTAGTCTCGCCTGAATACAACACTCTCGAATCTCTCGCGTGCCATTACGGTAGCTGTACATGATCGTGAATGTTGCTGTTTTCGTCCATGCCCTCGTAAACCACAACGACGGTTCGAGGTCAAGTATGTAAGATGAACAAATGACACGTTTCGTCCCGGAATTTCACTTTGCAGTTGTATTTGATGTCGACTGAGCGAGATGGTGAAACTCAATTTGACTCTAAGCCGAGTTCAAAGATCGATTGAACGGTTAAAGCGTTTCTCTCGAGCTGTCCGGAGCAAAGAATGTTCATTTTCACTGTGTAACACGCTGGTTTGTTAATTTCCACATGATAATGTCTTGTTTAGTGTATTGATTTGACTCTGTATCAGCCTAATTACGTGTTGCTGTCATATGTAACAGTGGTGATGCTCAGTCAGTTCTATCACTTGTACAGAAGCAGACAAAAAATCATAGATATAGTGCAAGACGGTAAGTGGTGATGCTCAGTCAGTTCTATCACTTGTACAGAAGCAGACAAAAAATCATAGATATAGTGCAAGACGGTAAGAATGCTTAAAGCTATTTACGTTATGTATGTGTTCTTCTTCACTGAAACGAATATGAACGAACTTGGCAAACAGCGGAATTCATTTTAGATTTATTCATTTTTTTTCTTATCACTTTTTTAATACTGAATGTAATTATGGCGGAATTTCAGCATTTATTATCTAGAAAATTGGTTGTGCATGGCCGTGACTTTTAAGTTATTGCGATTTTTACTTGGTGTTCTCTCTAGTTTAATGTTGTAAAAGAACGAGAGAAGGACGTTTACCTACGACATTTAATTCTTGCTTTGTTTTAATTTTGGTTCACCTTCCATTCACAGTTGTTAGGAGATATAATATATATACTGTAGATAACTAAATCAGTGTAGCTTTCGGTTTCCACTTGTGTCAGTTGCTTGTGGTCGTGCATAGGCTCTGACCAAATTAGTGCCTTCAGCAAAATGTTTACACAGGGCTGTTCGTGCTTGAGCATCAGCCAGCGAAAGATCACTGAATTGTTGATTGTGGAGTTGAAATAAGAACCACAAACAATGGCGTCAGACTTCGAGTGTAGGATATGAACTCTAAGCCGGCGCAACTTTGTCGAGCGTAAACAAGAGTGACAAGCTCTGGACTTACTACTCCTCCTGCTTTTCACTTTCAAATCATGGAGCCTGATGATGGCAACTGAAGTATTTCTAGAAACGCCAAAATTATTCGAAAAACCCTTTATCTTCCAGGTGGAAAATCTCACGTGTCACCTCAAGAATATTTGAGATTTTGCCATCGATCTGCTTGGCTCTATTGCTTTCAGTGACTTTTGCTTAGTTTCGCATGATATATATAGTCGAGAGAATTAAAATAATTGCAAGGACGTCATCATTTGTTTGTTCATTACACTTCAGCTTGGTGAAAATACCCTAGTGACTACAGCGGATATACTAATTGCTAGACTGATCGATCCGGCTTGAAAGGGGCCAATATTTGCAAACGGACGCACTTCTTGTCTTGAAAAATTTCCAGACGATTATGATGTTTCTGAATTTTTTTTATCAAATTTAATGATTATACCTTCGGGAGTTGCTTTTTAAACGAATCTTTATCTCAGTCTAGTCGATAATCAAGTACTCACAGTTCACAATCGACATAAATCCTGGTTCAATTTATTTTGACCCCACCTTACGATGATCGTTACCTTACGTGGAGCCTAGCGGATCTATCGTCCATCTCAAAAAGGTATATTTCAGTTGTCTGTTTCTAGTTTTACTTATTTTATTGTTATCGTAGTGTTTGAGCAAACACTATTTGTTTCCATCAGCAGTTGTATCTACGTACAGAAACTTTATAATATTGCCATTGCGACAATCCATTCAGGCGATAGTTATCAAGTGCCATACTCACAAAGAGGTTCAAATTTTGCCGTGCTTTTATCAAAAAGCTTTGCACTAAAAATTATAAAAAAAACTGATCAGATTAAACTAAAACAGTAATATTCTTCATTCATTCCCATTTGTTTCGCATCAATCATTTCTTTCTCTGATCATTTAAATTCTTTTCGGTATAAAACTTCCCACTATATTAATTTTTGAAAACAAGTTTTTGCTCTATTTTCATTTAAATATTACTGATTTGTCTTGCGAAGATTAATATATTTTCTGGTTATCGCCTACTCGAGTAAATACTAACTTATTATTGCCGGCTTTACTGCCTTCGTCATGATGACACTGATTTGTCGCCTTTGATCATTAACAGGTTTTGATGCGCAGTTTTTTGTCGCAAAATGTCAGCTTGTTTAAAAACAATGAATTTGCAAGTTTTTCTCAATTGAACCTTTGCTGGAGAAAGCTAAATCATGGCAGGATTTATAACGTCATATTTCGTCTGTTTCTGCGTCATCGATCAATTATGATATTCTGAAAACCCAAAACTTGAATTCAGTTACGTGAGTTCTTTTTATCACAAGAATTAAATTTAGAAAAATATCAAAGGATGTCTAATCTTAGCAATTAGATTTTTCTAGTTTTTGTGAATAGTTGTGGTTAAATTTACGAGTACTATTGACATTATTATAAAACGATAGAGCAACTTTACTGATGTTGTGAACCATATCGGTCGGTAATAATTGATGCCCAGTAGCAGTTAACAGAGAACACAAATCAGTTTTTTCTGTCATAGTTATTCTGTTTATCATTCAGTTCAGTTACGAGGAGTTCTGCTTGACCTGATAAATATAACTGAAACGTATTGTCTCAGAAAATCACGCTTTGCAGTTGATGCCATTTTTAACAAAAATACATGTACAAACGATAATTCTTTTCGTCATACTCTCATTTATCCATGCGTAAATAAACACTATATTACCCGATGTAGGCTATTTTTATCTCGATTGTTGCTAGTAATAGTACGGTTTATAGCAACAAAAAGCATCTGTTGATTTTCTAACAGCACTCGTTTCAGTGTAAATATAGAATGCGTGTGCTGTAGGCGAAATTTCGTTTTCAGTTTCACAAGCAAAGTCAGGAAGAATGGTTAATCAGTGTTAATCCAGTGGATCCAATTAATCGAAGACGAAGTATAATTTAACGCTCGCAGTTCAAGGCCTGTTGGTCTTTACTTTCAATCCTGTTTTTGCCAACCCGTTTTGAGATCCTAAATAAAATCTTGATTGGCACCTAAATACGGAAATTTTCCGATTAATATCAAACACAACTTTGTTTAGCTTCCTTGTAAAATGACCTCCATCAAGTTTGGGTGCATGCGCTACAACAGACTCCCGCCTGGACCGCTGAAATTAGAATATAAATTCTACTTCCTGTCTACTTATGGATATTTGAATTTTCTCTTTGGTAAAACGCTTTTTTGTCGCTGTTGCGATTTAATTGTGGTTCGAATTCTATACTGTCACGCGATCACAAGATATTAATAAGGTATTTCTAAATATTTCCGGTCCTGTCACTCTGCTTATACGAAAACTACTATAGTCTATATATATAGCGTACATTTGAAACGAATTTCCATTGTACCTGTAGAAGGCTGATAATGGCCAGTCCATATATACAGTACGAATTTCTTGTATTGGTTTTTACTTTTTATTTCAATATAAAAACTAACGATAAAAAACGACGTTTCGTCATCATCACGACGATATCGTCAGGTAAACTAGCGGAAAATATTAGAGCAACTAGAATATATGCAAATATGCAAGCTAAATACAATGGAGTATATAGAATTGTAGAGATACAATAGGTAAGACAAAAACGCACTGAAGTGTAGGTAATGACTAGGCCGTATAGAATTAGGTGACAATGCTAGAATTCCAGGACTTTCCAGGATTTTCAAGGACCGTGGCTACCCTGCATATAGAAAGAACTGTGCGAGACACAGCGGAAAGACAGCTAAAGACAATTTGTTTACTTACCTCTATGATTGTGCAACTGAAATAAATACTGATAAGTGGCACAACCTCAGACGTTTCTGGAAGAATGCCGGCAACTAGCAACATGAACACAGTTAGCGCTAACATGTTGGTTATGACCAGCGTTATCCTCTCACCTGACTCGGTTGGCAGGTAGAATGAGAGTAGAGACAGCCCTGAAACAGAGGGTTGGGTGAATACATCAAAAACTGAAACTGAAACTGTACCTGTAATACACTGTGCCTGTCATACCCTAACCTGTCATACTTTATACCTGCCATACTCTATACCTGACATATACTATACCTGTATGTAATATACTATACCTGTCATACACTATACTTGTCATACTCTATATTTGTAATACCACTGTACTTGTCATAAACTATACCTGTCATACACTATACTTGTCATACTCTATATTTGACATACTCTATATATGTAATAACACTATACTTGTCATACACTATACCTGTCATATACTCTAGATCTATACCTGTCACACTCTATAAATGTCATACACTATACCTGTCATACTCTATACCTGTCATACACTGTACCTGTCATATACTGTACTTGTAATGCATTATACCTGTCATGTACTAACCTGTAATACACTATTCCTGTCATACACTATACCTGTCATATTATACACCTGTCATATACTGTACCTGTAATAGAGTACACCTGTCATACACTATAGCTGTCATACACTATACCTGTCATACACTATACCTGGCATACACTATACCTGGCATACACTATACCTGTCATACACTATACCTGTCATATTATACACCTGTCATATACTGTACCTGTAATACACTACACCTGTCATACACTAAACCTGTCATACACTATACCTGTCATACACTATACCTGTCATACACTATACCTGTCATACACTATACCTGTCATACACTACACCTGACATTCACTATACCTGGCATACACTATATCTGTAATACACTGTACCTGTTTTATAATATACCTATCACTACTCTATATCTGTCATACACTCTACCTGTCATACTCTATACCTGTCATACACTTTAACTGTCATACTCTATACCTGTCATACGCTATACCTGTCATACACTATATCTGTAATACACTCTACCTGTCATACTCTATACCTGTCATACACTTTACCTGTCATACTCTATACCTGTCATACACTTTACCTGTCATACTCTATACCTGTCATACACTCTACCTATCATTACTCTATATCTGTCATACACTCTACCTGTCATACACTATACCTGTCATAATCTATACCTGTCATGCACTTTACCTGTCATACTCTATACCTGTCATACCCTATACCTGTAATACACTCTACCTGTCATACATTTAAAAATATTCTAAATTTGTAATAAAACATATTATTACCCGCAATTAGGTAGCAGGGAACAATCAGGTTTATGTAATAATACGTCACCATTCGACGTATGACTAGAGTGAAGGTGACGTCAGGAAAGGGCTCCGGACAGCACTTGTAGTACTGAACGTTGCGTACACTTGGAAAAGCAATCAGTTCCCACTCGCCATTTGCTTGGAATTTTCCCAGGTCAGCAGAATCACTCTCAGTGACTACATTCACTTTTGAGCCATCATATGTCCATGATCCGAACTTGAATTCACAATGCTAGACATAATAGAAAACAACTATAATAATATCGTAACAAGAGGAATAGTAATATTAGCACATTTCATATCTATCTTTAACAACAACAACGGCAAGACTAATAACAAGACCAAGACCAAAGCTAGAACAAGAACAAGATTAGGAACAGGAATAGGAATAGGATTAGGAATGGGAATGGGAATAGGATTAGGAACAGGAATGGGAATAGGAATAGGAATAGGATTAGGATTAGGGTTAGGAATAGGAATAGGATTAGGGTTAGGAATAGGATTAAGGTTAGGAATAGGATTAAGGTTAGGAATAGGAATAGAAACAGGAACAGGAATAGGAATAGGAACAGGAATAGGAATAGGAATAGGAATAGGATTAGGAACAGGAATAAAAATAGGAATAGGAATAGGAACAGGACTGAAAATAGGAATACGAATAGGATTAGGAATAGGAACAGGAATAGGAACAGGAATAAAAATAGGAATAGGAATAGGATTAGGAATAGGATTAGGAATAGCAATAGGAATAGGAAAAAGAATAGGATTAGGGTTAGGAATGGGAAAAGGAATAGGAATAGGAATAGAAACAGGAATAGGAATAGGAACAGGAATAGGAATAGGATTAGGAATAGGAACAGGAATAAAAATAGGAATAGGAATAGGATTAGGAATAGGATTAGGAATGGGATTAGAAATAGGAATAGGATTAGGAATATGATTATGAATAGATTTGGGATTAGCAATAGTAATAGGAACAGGAATAGGAATAGGAACAGGAATAGGATTATGAATAGGAATAGGATTAGGAACAGGAATAGGAACAGGAAAAGGAACAGGAATAGGAATAGGAACAGGAATAGGAACAGGAATAAAAATAGGAATAGGATTAGGATTAGGAATAGGAATGGGATTAGAAATAGGAATAGGAACAGGAATAGGATTAGGAATAGGATTAGGAATAGGAACAGGAATAGGATTAGGAACAGGAAAAGGATCAGGAAAAGGATCAGGAACACGAATAAGATTAGGAATAGGATTAGGAATAGGAACAGGATTAGGAATATGAAAAGGATCAGGAACACGAATAGGATTAGGAATAGGATTAGAAACAGGAATAGGAATAGGATTAGGAACAGGAATAGGAACAGGAATAGGATAAGAAACAGGAATAAGAACAGGAACAGGATTAGGAATAGGAACAGGAATAGGATTAGGAACAGGAATAGGATTAGGAACAGGAATAGGGTTAGGAATAGGGTCAGGAATAGGAATAGGAACAGGAATAGGTAAAGGAAAAAGATAAGAATAAGAATAAGGATATGGTTAAGTATAAGGATCAGAATAGAATTACGAATAAAAATAAGAATAAACAAATAATTTTGCCGTGCAGAAGACTGTAATTGTCCGAATAAGAACCAGGCAGATCAACAAATAGGAATACAGAAAGGTTCTAACTGCGACATTATTGAGAGGTTGCCTAGTTCTTACTCGGACCATTACTTAAGATTCACCAGTGTAATAAATAAATCCATCATAGGATCATGGCTTTGGATTCCGAAAAAAAGTGGCATAGCAAGCGCTTGGAGAATACTGAAAAAACAACAACCTAGAAACAAAAAAGATAAAAAAGAACAAAAATTTATTTTACAATGTGATTGGAACAGCTTGAATGGCTAGATTGGAACGGGTAGGGCATGCGCGCTCTTGTTTTTTTTGTGGCTTTCCGCTGTTCTGTTGCGGGTTCTCGGCTTCTTCCGACTTTGTTCCGGCACGAACCTTATACGTATTAACACGGCATCAAATTCATTTTTGTTCTGGATTGAAACTCGTTCCAGTATCATGTAGACACCCCCCTACGAACATAATACTTTTGAGAACAAGAGGAATCTTGTAAATTGCTGACCTGCATATCAAAAGGAAAATACTTCACGTTCATCTTGCATGTTGTGGACGGTATCATTGGAGCTAACCACATGTTGTGTCCAGTAGAGTTCACTTTAATCAGCGTTTTGAAGGTATTCATGGAGCCGTCAACATCGTCATCAGCGCTGTGAATCAAAGAACTTAAGCTGTTTTCATGTGTTCATGATCAAGTTAATATAAAGTACACCGACAATACTCAAACCACATTCAAACAATAAGAAAAAAAAGAACTAAATGTTCAAATGCCGCAGGAGGTTAAGTACAGGAAATCACATGAATGCGAGTGCATTTTGTGATTTATGGACGCGAGTGATGTTTTGAAAGTTCTCAAAATCGCACAAGCCGAAGCTAAAAGCTAATCCATTTACGATCCTAAGTGGCCCATTGGAGCTGGTGCTTATCTCCGGTTTCTGTAGTGTAAAGCGGATGAGAGAACTATATATGTCGCCGAAAATAAATAGCAAAACAGTTACTGTTCATCAGTAGGATACCTAAACTGTGTGCAATTCT
>JAOCNB020159131.1:0-10126 GCA_026546465.2 Palythoa caribaeorum | reverse complement strand
ATCCCGGATGTAGTTTCATATGAAATCTACGAGTGGCGTATTTTCCAGTAAAACACTCATATCTATGTAATAAAAAAGAATATTAAAATCGCCTCCAGTTATGAAAGGGGTCTATTCTACATTTGTTCAAGGCTGTATTTGACAATTATTTGCATTAAATTGAATTAGTTGATTTTAAATTTTTTAACTTGATGAAGATATTTTTCATAATTCTTATTATCAATTTTATTGATATCTTTTATGAAATTTTTGTATTTTAATTTACTGACTTTCAACGTGCTTTTTATTGCAGATCTACCGAAAGTCCCAGTAATTGATCTTGGTTTTCTAGTCAGCACAAGTGGTGCCGATGCCAACGAAAACTTTAGGAAGATCAAAGGCGTTATCAAGGAATTTGTCGATAAGTACGGGAAAGAAAGATTGCGGTACAGTGTAATTCTTTCTGGAGATAAACCATCGGTTAAATGGCGATTTAGTGACATTTTTCCTACAGATGATAGTTTAAAACGATTTGTGGACGCACTTCCTATTCCAACAAGTGCTGGGTTTTTAGACAAAGGCTTAGAAGAAGCCAGAAAGCTGTTCCAACTTGAATCACGTCCCGATGCGGAAAAAATTCTGGTAGTAATCGCGGATAAAAGGTCTGGAAGTGACGCAGTAAAAACTCCAAAAGCTGCACAACAATTAGACGACGACAACGTTGTGATAATATCTGTAGCACTTCACGATGGAGATACGTCTGAACTGAAAAATATTACAGCACAAGTGAGAAACTTTATTAAAGGAAACAAGACCCTTTCAACGGAAGATTTGGCAGTGATAATCATGGACAAAGTAGTGCAAGGTAACTTTATTTCTGCTGAATAACTTAGAACACTAGGAAGCATTTAATTTTTCAGGCACTTTTTGATCTTTATTTTATTTTTTCGTATTATAAAATCAGATAATGGAATTAGACTTGGTTTACATGCGAACCTTTTCAGGTTAAAGTTAGATTTAGTTTTTGCAAATGAAATAAAGAAAAAGAAATAGACGTATTTTTTGTATGTTTTGCCCTTGTCGTTCTTTCATTTAACGGTGCATTTTGTGTTTAAGGGCACAAATATTTTAAGTTCATAAGCGCATTAAAAATAAATTACCAACAACAACGATTTTGTTTTAATTTTACCAGTTTCTTGTGTTTTTATATGTTTTGTTTTAGGTTTGTTTTATTGAGAATTGAAATATAGCCTATGCTAGAATATACCTATATAGGGTATCAATATATTTATTTATCGATCTGTTTATAAAATATTCTAGATCATCCCAAAGTCCCAGAAGTTGACCTAGCTTTTGGACTGAGTGCTACTGCAACCAACAAAGAAGAAAATTTCAAGAAAATGAAAGACATCGTCAAAGAAATTGTTATCAAGTATGGTCAAGGGAAGATCCGTTATGCAATAATAAACATTGGGAAAATACCTGAATCAGTTGACTTGAAATTTAGCGACGATTTTCCAACTGATGAATCTTTGAAAAGGTACCTCGGAAATATGCGAATGTCAACAGACACTCCTTTTCTGGATAAAGCTTTGGAAAAAGCAAAGGTTCTGTTTGATATGTCAGGACGTCCAAATGCCAAGAAAATTTTTGTAATTCTTGGCGACAAAAAATCATCCAGTAATCCTGAGATGATTATAGAGAAAGCAAAATCGCTGGCAGATAATAGGGTGAAAGTAATTCCTGTGGCCTTTGGGAGCGAATCAGACGTTGATGAGCTCGGAAGAACCACAACCAACCAAAAGAACGTAATCAGCGTCAACGACACAAGTGATCCAAAAGATGTAGTAAAAATACTTATGAATAAAGTTCTGAAAGGTAAGTAAAAATAACTTTTGTCTAATTTCTTTTTCAATTTGGGTCTAGGAATATATTTTATGTCACAAATCAGCGAAGAGACAACACGAAACACATTTTAAATCTTTAAAATAGTTATCTGAAGGTTGTTAAGTTAAATTTTATGTGTTTTCCTTTGTTTTTCTTATTTAGGTCACAACTAATTGATATCAAAAAATTACTAATACTAAATTAAATTTACTAATCTGTACTTCCAGTTATAGAGTGAATGATGTAGAAAGAAAACATTAAAGTGGTTTGCCCGTATATAGTTTTCACAATACTGTTTTTGTTTTACCTTCTTTTTAGTTGCACAGGAGATACCGGAAACAGATCTCGTGTTTGTTGTTAGCGCATCAGCCAGTGATTCAGACGCCAATTTCATCCAAATGAAAAATATAGTGAAACAAATTGTTATGAAAAACGAAGATGGGGATCGATTGCACTTTGGCGTCATAACAGCGGGCGCCAAACCAAACGTTACTATCAACCTAGGTGCGACTTTCCAAACGAGTGAAAAAATAGTCAGAGCACTGGAGAAGATCCCCAAGCCAACCGGAACCACTATTCTTGACAAAGCTTTATTGGAGGCTAAGAATCTGTTGTTGAAGTCCCCTGGTGCTCGAGAGAATGCTACGAAAATCGTCGTGGTGATAACAGATAAAAAGTCCGGTAATACGATTAATGAAATTGGGTCTGCGGTTATGTCTCTAGAAGAAAATGGAGTTCGAGTTATTGCTGTCTCGGTCGGAGGAGAAACAGACAAGAACGAACTTGATAAGGTTGCCTCAAATCCTGATGATGTAATACACACAACGAAAGATGCAGACCCTTCAAAGGTAGCAGACAAGATTATGAAAAAAGTCGGAAAAGGTTTGTTGATCTAGAAAGTCAAAGACCTTGGTAAAATTCTCTGTTAATCGTTGGATTATAACAATTTACGTGAAACGAAAAGTGTTAACTACGGGTGTAAAGTTTTCTCGGGATTTGTAAAACAAAAGTAGAAAAACTGTAAGACCTAGGTTGAAGACACAAGAACATTGCCAGTTTTCATTAGCAGGTATTTAAGATACTATACGACTTTTGCATTTCATATCTATATTGCATCAAGAAAAGAATTGACATTCAGACTAGTTAATCAAGTTTGGCTCGAATCTGCAAATAATTCAGCTTTCCTTATTGTGTTAAATTTAATTAACCCGTGAATTCGTAAGTCTTGATTTTTTTGTTACAATTTAATAACGAAGTACATTGATATTTCTTTCCATAGTTGTTATCATTACTCCTGAGATTGACCTTGGATTTGCTTTAAGTGTTGCTGCTGCTGACGCCCAGGAGACCTTCACAAAACTAAAAAAGACTCTTGAAATAATAATCGACAAATATGGAACAAACAAAATCAAGTATGCAGTATTATCGTTCGCAGCAGTTCCAACCGCTGAATTGGTTTTCCAAGATGAGTCTCCAAGTACTGATTCCCTCAAACAGGCAATCAAACGTATTGCGCGACCACAAGGAGAAGGCAACCTCAAAAGGCTTCTTAATGAGGCGAAGCAGCTGTTTGGCAGCAGGTTTGTTCGGCCAGTTGCTAAAAAGGTTTTGGTTGTAGCTATGGATAAGAAGTCCACAAACGAAATGCAGGAGCTAAAGTCAGAGGCAACAGGTTTGAATAAGATGGGAATAAAAATTGTAGCTGTGGCTTTAGGAAAAGACTCTGACTACAACGAGCTAGAGAGCATTACAAGTAACAGAGGATATGTGATAAAGTCTCCTAAGGACCACACGGCAGATCGTCTTGCTTCCAAGGTTATGGGTTCCGTTTTGAAAGGTAAACTAGTATACTATAGCCTATTATTCAATTGAAGTTGATATGATGCGTTATTTCATTTTCTACAAGCTATGCAGAACTTACACTGAGGGGAGTTTAAAAAATCATTGGCGAGAACCTCAAAACAGTTTTCTTATCCTGAAGAGATTTCAAATTCAGATTTCAAATATTTTCATGACATGTAGATTTTCTGGAACAGTATACTTTGAAACTTTTGGTTTTATTCTTCCTACAGCCTTACTTTTTGGTCGTAACAGTTATGTTATACAATTCCCAACTTCAATTATTGTGTTTCTGGCGTTTTGATTGATTCACTCATTCTCGGTTATCAGCTCATATATCGTATGACCTTATATGAAAACAAATTTTGTAACAATTTTGAAGTATCTATTGGTTCAGAATTGAATGAAATTTAATAAAACAATTATTCCACTGACGTCTTGTTGGATATGAGATATGAGGTAAAAAAAGCCAAATCGGTGCCTAATATCCTTTCGTGGAGTTATTGGTTAGATATGTTTTGTGAAATTATTATTTATTAGAAAATAATTCTTTGTCTTCAGATCTTCCAAATATACCAGAAATTGATCTGGGATTTGTCATAAGTGCAACTGCGGACAAGGCGAATGACAACTTTAAACTAATGAAAGACACAGTCGCGAAACTCATTGAAAAACATGGAAAAGAGAGAATTAGATACAGCATAACAGTCTTCGGTGACCAGCCAAATGTTAGACTTCGATTTAGCGATGGCTTTGGCTCAGAACATTCAATGAAAGCATACGTCAATGTTATTATAAATACTCGCCAAGGGTCTGCACTGGACAAAGCATTGAAGAAAGCAAAGGATCAATTTGACCAAGACGGCAGAAATAACGTTAAAAAGATTTTAGTTGTAATCACTGACAAGCAGTCAGACAGCTCGGGTGAAAGTGTTAAAATTGCTGCCAAATTGTTAGAAAATAGTGGAATTAAAGTTATTCCAATTGCCCTTGGAGCTGAAGCTGTTATAAGTGAGCTGCAAAAGACGACAACAAACAAGGGAAACTTGATTGACGCAAGAGAAAAAACAGATGCAGATTCATTGGCTGAGAGGATCATACAGCATGCCATAAAAGGTTTAATAAATAATCTTAATCATGGTGTCCGACGCCATTCTGGGGGGTAGGCAAATAGACTGAAACTAAGAGCATTTTTATTGTGATCCCATAAGGACTTGAAGAAGCGACGCCGGTAACACCAACGACAACCGCTCAGAAAAAATAAACTTGTGATTTGCTCTTTTTTCTTTCTGTAGTTCGTAAGGGGTTTATTTACACAACCTTAAGCTTAGTGAAAAGAAAGCGACTAAAAGTTCCTTCCTCAAGGTAAACAATACTGAGAATATTTCGTCATCACGTTCTTGTAATCCCCAGAATACTAAAAAAGGTCTTTTCACGTTCTGTTTTTACCGACAAAAGCCCTAATGTCAAATAAAATTAACAAAACTCTAGTTTTTAAAAACGTTATGAATTGGAAACTTTAAAATAAAAAGGCATGTAACTGCACTTGAAAGCGTTCAATCGTTTCTTGAATTTTCGTCACATTTCTCTGTAGTTTGCCGCAGCAAAAATTATAGAGAAACGTAGGAAAAATTCAAAGACACGACTGGACGCTATTTAGTGCTGTTGCGTGCCTCAAATTTGGCCGTCCAGTTTCTCTGTCAAAAATATAAAGTTTTTAGTTCTTAGTTTTTAACACTAGAGTTTTATTAACGTTATTTAACATTGGATTTCTATAAAAAATCTCTTAGTTTCATTCATTTTGCCTACCCGTGAGAATGGCATCACAAACCGTGATAAAGTCTATTAATAGTGACGTTAACGCAATAAAGATTAGATGTGTGCCAGGCGCCTCTTTCGGAGAAATATTCAAGGCATTCTATACCGCATTCTTAGTTGTTTTTTGTTTCCATCCCAGAGGTCAGTCGGGGCGTGCAAGGACTGACATGGGGAGGCAGAAGAGGGGACTACAGAGTCTGCGCGAATGCAGCCCCACTCCACCAAAATCGCCCAGGGGTTGCACCTGGCCTCTCCTGTAGAAGGAGCGAATACTGCATTCTTACTTTGATTGTTTTGGGCAAAGTTTTAGTTTATAAGGCAAAGTGTAAGCATAACGCTTGTGGGATGTGGCTGATAAAGATAGACTGACAAGTTCATACGTGCCAGTGGTAACTTACAGCCACTATATTTGATACTATGATTACAAGGGTAGCGGCCATTACTTTTATATCTACCCTTAAATAAAATGAGTCTGAGTGTTAGCAACTGTTTAATTTATACACTAATTTTTTGTTTAAGCTGGTAGGTACATACGATTGAGAAATACTATTTCAGAAAAACTTGGATTGTTTAATTTTGTTACGTAGCATTTCAATTATCTGTACTTACTTTAAACACTACGAATCCAAAGAACGCCTCAGCACAAGCGACTACCCTCCTAATTTCACTATCGTAATAGAACAAAATTTTCATAGCAAGCAAGCTATTCCTTTTGGTGTCGTGCTGTAAGATGGACATCATTACCATCGTTGCATATAATTTTTATTTTCAGATCTGCCAGTAATACCAGAGATGTATATTGGTTTTGTACTGAGTGCAAAGGCGGCTTCTTCTCGAAACAACTTCAACATGATGAAGGAGATAATTACAAACGTCATTGATGGCTACGGAAAAGAACGCATCCGTTACAGTGTCATTGTGTTTGGAGATGTTCCAAAGATCAAACTTCGATTTCAAGATGTGTTTGCTAAAGAAGAAGAGATGAAAAGATTCGTGCTTGGTCTTACCAACACTCCCCGAGGGTCTGCGTTAGATAAAGCTCTGGAAAAGGCAAGAGTTGAATTTACACAGGATGTTGGGAATAAAGTGAAAAAAATTCTGGTTCTGATCACAGACAAGCGGTCGGAGAGCACAACAGAGAGAGTAAAACTCGCCTCTAAATCGTTAGAAAGTGATGGTATCAAGGTGATTTCAGTCGCTCTTGGAACAGAAGCTGACGTTAGCGAGCTAGGGAAGACAACAGAAGACAAACGAAATGTTATAGACGCTTCAGAATCTCCAGACTCCAAGGGTATAGCACACAAGATCATGGAAATAGCTATAAAAGGTTTGTTCTAATTCCTTGTAAGCACTTGACTCAAACGTTTAATATAGAAAGATGCGTCTTGATAAAAATGTATAATTTATGATTATGCGAATAGTGCGCATGAATTAAAAGGTAAAAGATGTTTAGAAACTGATCTGTAAAAAAAAACTCTCCAAAGGGTTTTTAAAAACTCACAAGATTTTGAATTCTTCTTCTCCAGTTCTTCTTCAGTGGACAATTAATCTAAATGTGTTTTCGCCGTTGTTTTGCTTGGTCATTGCTTTTTTGCAAAAATGGGACCTAAACTCGTGGAAATGTTTTTTTACACAGTTCAGTTTATACTAGGTTTTTAGCCTTTCAAAAGTGTATTATTTTTATTAGTGCACTGCCTACTCGGGCTGCGAATTTTTGTCGTTTTTTGAAGATTTTTTAAGACGTCTATAGTTGGAATGGACGTTGTTTTATTGTAACGGTAAGTAAGCACTGGGCCAAAGTCGAACGTCCCTTGTGCCGAACTTAATTCAAATGAGGTAGAACAGTAGAATTTGCTTATTTGCATTAAGTTTGGCACATGTGAAATTCGACGTATCGCTTGGGCCATAGTGCTGTAAGTAATATACACGTAACTGTAACTAAGTAAACAAAAAACAAGTATTTTCAAAACTATTTATGGGCAAACCACATAAATGTTTTCCTTTTACATCATTCACTCTTTTGCTGGCAAATGAAATGAGAAAAACATAGAAGAACAGATTAATAGATCAAATAAATATTAGTAGTAAATAGTAGTTCGTAATTTTTGGTATCATTTCTGACCTAACAATAAACAAAGCTGAAAACTTATAAAACGAAATTTAAACTTAACAACCTTTAGAGAACTGTTTTAAAGATTCAAAACATATTTTATATCGTCTCAAAGAACAACGGAAAGGAGTGTGCGGTTTCGTCATATTCAGACAACAGATTGAAAAGCGAGTCGAGGTACATTTTTCACCGATTTCGAGGTATTTAGATGAAACAATTTTTCGAGTTGTGATATTGCTTCTCAAACTTTTCATAATTCTTGGAAAATTGCAAAGCAAAAGACTTTCAAATTTTATACTAATTAAGATCAAATTTTCAAACGTTGTTACGGAAGTGATTTTTTTATTTCTGAAAACGCGGTTTACAGAATAACATTACTAGAAGTTAATCTTGAACTGTGTTAGCCAGTGATGTAAGTCATTCTTAATGATTACCTTACTGCAAGTTAATCTTGAACTTTATTAGCCATTGATGTAATACATTCTTAATAGTTACCTTACTGCAAGTTAATCTTGAACTGTATTAGCCATTGATGTAATACATTCTTAATAATAACCTTACTACAAGTTAATCTTGAACTGTATTAGCCAGTGATGTAATATATAGCTTTTAACTTCATAGACAAGCCTGTCATCCCGGAAGTTGATCTTGCGTTTGTAATAAGTGCAGGCGCAGTTGATTCTCAAAAGAACTTTCAAAAGATGAAAGAAGTCATAAACACTGTTATCGAAAGGTACGGGATGTTCAAAGTGCACTTGAGTGTCATCACGTACGGAAGGGAACCAGTTACAAACCTGAACTTCACCAGAACCTTTTCATCCGAGCAGAAGCTCCGTCAGTTTATTGATTCCATTCGCCAACCGCCTGGTGCCCCAGCACTGGACAGGGCTTTGCGTAAAGTGAAAATGGTTTTCCAACACGGAGTGAGACCCGACGCTATCAAGGTGGGCTACTTGTATTAGGCCTAGATTAGACGTCGAACATCACTTGTGTCGAATCTAATGAGCAAATTCTACTCTTTTACTTTATTTGCGTTAGATTCGACACATGTGAAGTTCCACATCTGAACTCGGCCTTAGGACCAAACATTTTCGCTCATTACCAAATTTTAGCTATTCTGCTATATGCAAACTCGTTTCCACGGCAACACAATGGTTCAAAAATTCAGTTATTGTCTTGTTATGCTGTTAGAGCAATATTTATTCTCCCTTTCTTGACAATTAAATACTGACCATGCACTTTGTAGTAAAAAAATGGTCTTGAATCATTCTGCCTTTGATTCAAATGATTCACTAAAGGATGTAACTCTTAAAATATGGTTTACAGACGTTGTACTTAAAACAACGATGAACTGCTTGAGTGATATGAATCCTGGTGACATGTGGCTGAAATAATTAAAATCACAGCCCTACATATGCGTTCAGGAGGTAACTAGTACCCTTTCTTTTAGGACCTGTTGTTTGACACAAAATGCCCTCTCAACCCTCCATGTTGTAAACTTTTTGTTACATGCATGTAGAAGGACTCGCAAGTAAAGTTAATGGCCGCTGCAACCGTTCAGTTTTTAGCATTCTTCATTGAACTGCATTGAAAAGGAGAAGGGAGAGCAAAAGTGTTTCACTATTTTTGTCGTGGATTGTAAATATAAAAATGTGTGTAACTATATATCTCTATACTTAATCGGAGTCGGGCTTTAAGTTAGTGCATGGATTTTTTGTCCATCAGTACCTCTTCCGAATATCAAGTAAAGTGTAAATGTAACGTTTGTGGGATGTGGCTGAAAAAGATGAAACTCACGAGTTCACAACGTGATTGTTAATCGTATGTTGCAGCCACTACTACTGGGCACCAAGGCCATATGGGTAGCGGGCGATAAAGTCAGCCTGAACTCGGGGACAGTTGTATCGATTATATCTCTAACGACTATACCAAAATTTTATACTTCGTTTTTTCTTGTTTTCTTTTTTTACTCTTTAGGTTGTTGTTGTTATTACGGACAAACGCTCTGACAGTTCGGAGCAGGAGCTAAAATCTGCAGTGAATCCTTTAGTAAGCGATGGCATCAGAATAATTCCTGTTGCCCTTGGGAACGATGTAAAGGAACTGGAGATCATCTCTCTGACGCCAAATGACGTCATCAAAGCTAACAACAGCGTCACCGCTGAGGATATAGCAGTCCTCGTCATCAATGTAGCAACTCACGGTGGGGGTGATATTTAGTTATATTATTTGTGATATAGTTAAAGTTGTACACCGTGGAGAAAGTGAAATTCCCTTACGTATCGGACTTCATTCCTTTTTTACTTTAAGGAAATACTCAAGTCCGAAACACCATCACAGCATTTACCGTTTTATCATATTTGTGATATATCTAATGATTCAGTAGTTTAAACAGATCGACAGTGCAAATAGCCATGTTTTAGAAACACGTAAAAACTAACGAGGTAACGTTTCGACATTTCGGCGACTCTCATGAAGAATGAGTAAATGAAT
>JAOCNB020159086.1:0-10127 GCA_026546465.2 Palythoa caribaeorum | reverse complement strand
CCTCGAGTCCTATTATCTTCTCTCCATGGAACCAGACTAGGTCCCAGAATGTTGGTAAATAAATAAATAAATAAATAATGCTTGGCTTGTTACATATTTCTTCACTGAATTACCGCTTTTATGCATTGTGTTGCCTGAAAACTTTATTTCTCTTTGCCAAACACCATAGACCACAAATATTGTTGACATCCCTGAAAATTCTCAAGCGTTTCGAAGACCACATTAAAGTCAATTGAAAGACTAGGTAATTACTTCAAAGTATAAGGTAAAAAGAGCAGAGTAAGGCAAATCAAAAAACGTATTTCTGGAGCACATTGCCAGAATAACAAAACCAGACATCATAATCGAGGCGCCGGCTGTATATAAAATCGTGTATTAATTTTGTAAAGACGGGGGAACAACAAAAATCAGTTACATGCATATTTTTCATATTTTTATATTTGAACCAATGTTTTATACTCTTTAAAAATACTTACTTTCTAATAGTGCGTCTTCTTTCACGTTGCTTGTGCTGTCATCTAAATAAAAGCCTAAAATACATGATAATAGCATTATCATACTGACGAAGAATGGTAAACTTTAGATATTAATGTCGATGACTATGTATTCGATATGCAAGAATGAATCAACCACAATGCGGGTTACATTCATGCATACAAAGAGTATAATTGTTATGTTAGTGTTTGTTATGAATCTGTAATTCTGTTGCGATCCAGATGCAGTTGTCGGTGATTGTCTTCACAGATGACAAAATGAGTTGTCACTTACCACTAAAAGCCGCTTCAGTTAAACACTGCATGATAACTGCAAACTAAATTAGTTTTGGGGATCTTTTTAGTTGTCGGTTTGTTATTGGTAACCTGACTTACACCTGACAATTATTTAATCAACTAGATTTTACAAACGAAAAATAAATAAGCATCAATGCAGAATTGGTTATTCTTTATCAAAACTATCTGTACGTGCAGTTCGTAGGCCATTTTAGGGCCGGCCTCTTTACATAAAACGAGTTGTCCCGGCCAGCCAGAATATTTCGGCATGCCGAGTTTCCCGGCTCTATTAATTGTATTTTGCCTTTTCGTTTACATGTAGGCGGGCTATCTGCCGTGACGGGAAACTCGGCATGCCGGGGCAACCGGTAAGCCAAGACAACGTTTTGTTTGTTTAGTGCAAAGTTATTGTAGCTGGGAAATCTATGCTTAGCATCCGGGCGATGGCGCGAAATATAATCCATATTGAACTTGTCTCGGTCAGGCGGGACGGAAAGCTATGCTTAGCATTCGGGCGATGGCACGAAATATAATCCATATTGAACTTGTCCCGGCCGGCCAGGCGGGACGGAAATCTATGCTTAGAATTCGGGCGATTGCGCGGTTAGCCGGGACAACTCGCTCCATGTAAAGAGGCCCAAATCCGATTACGTGGCCTATGCTTTTGTGAAATTTGCCGGAAATTTTAAACAATTTTACCATTGTTTAAATCATTTTAAGATCTGATTGGATTTTTGATTTTTTTCCTTTCAAAAGAAACATTGAAGTATTGTAAAAGTTACTGTCACTGCAAACCTATTGAAGAAAATACAGCCGTTTTGAATTAGGGGATTCTTCGATATACCTCACTAACATTTCCAAAACCGACTTGTGAATGAAAACAGTTTCGTTTAAAATATTTAGCACAATACAAACATGCCTGCATACATTTTTAGTTAACAATTTCAGCTATAAGAACGTTCCTGAGATTTAAGTTTTGCCCAAAAATTACGAACAATGTAAGAATCGAACAATACCGGCCGGTGCCCCGCTTCAGATGTAATTAAGACTTGTATTCACAAACAAGTTACGTCAGAATATGCCGCTTATATAGTTTACAAATACATAAAGAATTTATTCTCACATATAGCACGTGTCATTACACCGTAAAACTTTTTGTTTCAAGGTTATTCGAAATCAAAGTCAAAATAAGTAAACATGAAGAGACTCGATCTGAATTCTGAAGGCATTCAGTATGATTACTGGCTGTGTAACAATAGGAACAATTTTTAAAAGAACAATCAATGCTCAATTTGTACAAAAAAGTTAAGAACAATGATACTCGACAGAAATTTACTGGTTCTTATAAAAAAAAATTAAATGCATGTAAACTTTATTTTAAGACCCAAAGTAAAACATGAAAATTCTTAAATATCGAAGGAAGAAAACTTTTTAAAAGCCTTCTTAAGAAGGAAAATGGAAAAACAGGTCGTGAAGCAATACGTTTGATACAAATCATATCTAGTGTTACTATAAACCTGCGAGCAAGATTTCTGTGACGCATTTATTTGTGTGTAGATCTGACAGCGAGAACTTTGTCCTCTGTTTTCCGATTTATCACAAAACTTTTTTAAAAGTCAAAAAAACTAATAATGAACAACAAGTTTTTAATGAAAATGAAATAAAGTAACGCACATCGCTTTTGATTTAAGAAATTGGCAAATATGTACCATTTGAAATTAAAAATTTGGGCAAGCCGAGAAGAGTCCGAAAGTCAACAATACAGCTGAAGATATTTGCAAAAGATTAACGGCTTAATTTCCTTCACATAATTACACAATATTTTTTAAAAAGTTCTTTGAAACTCACCAGCAACTGATTTGACAATAACCGTTAGAAGAAAGAAAGCTACAATAGACTTCCACTTGAGTTGCAATGATCTGTTCATGGCGACCTAAACGTGACTCGAACGACTAGACAGTAACCGTGTAACTGAATGTACGTACAACCAGTGAATACCGGGAAATGGTTTATTGCTCTTTATATGTTGTCAGACGATTATTAAAATAGCTTATGAAATGATGGCGTAAGTGTCAACGACACCTGCATGCCCAAGGAAGCCTTTCTGTCTGTGAGTTGTATATTGGAACAATTATTCTGAGAAAAAGAGCAAATAAGAGAGCTATATGCTTGATTGTCCGTTATTGAAACCACTTTAGATAAAATGTGGCTTAGGACTTTGATTTTTGTTTTGATAAGACGTTATTAGTTTCTTGGTAAACAAGGAAACGAGTGATTAGAAAGTCATTTTTGCCGCCACAGTTTATTTCCCTTTTCAATCGCGAGGTTAAGTTTGGGCGAACTATTTTCATTTACTTTATAGATCTTCAACTTATCTTTTAGCCTGAAAGCAATTAAAACAGGATATAGAAAAGCTACTTGCTTAAAACTCCAGGAAAAGAGCAAGCTCTTCCATCCGGCTGGGAATTTTGTATTTAGCTCCCTACGGCTTTATGAACAAAAAGGCGCGTCAGTGATAACAAAAAAAATATTTTGTTAATGAAAAACCAGAAATATAGAAAAATCCAACAAAAAATCATTTATCTTACTTTGGTTGTGGTACAAGCTAACTTGTTTTGAAAAATACAAATTATGGTTTTAAAATCTCTGCACAAAATTCTCAAATCCAAAAGCTTTTGTTGTTCCTGTTAAAAAGCAAAGAAAAAAAACCCGTTGCCATCTGGCTTTATTACCACTATATAAATATAGACGGCAGAATCCTTTCAAATTAGTTCAATTGTTACTTCATATTCATCAATATAATAACTTTTGTTGACACAAGATTCATTATATTCAACCAGCCAAAGGTCTAATGGAGCCCCGCCTTTTCTAAAAAATTACAAATGAATAATCCAGTTTCGTTGCATATCTTTTTACGAGTCAAGTTTCTCCTGGTGGGCTCTGCACGGGGGCGCCTGACGAGTTTAGCCAATTTCAATCTGATTCCGAGAATTTTTCTTCCTCACTAAAAATCGACTCCCACATGCACTGGACTAATTACAACTGGCTGTGGTAATTTATAGGGATATACGTAGGTTATCAATTTAGGACCAAGTCCTCTTATCGTATCCTTGTCACATCCTTGTCGTCAGCTCCTTTTGGCAAAACTACTAAGTAAATTTAAAATTTTAAATATCTACTTAAAAAGAAGTAATGTCTTTCATGCTGCTAGCGTACACAGTACAAAAAAGGCTAGCTAATTTTAAATATCTACTTAAAAAGAAGTAATGTCTTTCATGCTGCTAGCGTACACAGTACAAAGAACTTTCAAAAGACATATGCCACGGTCTTTAAAAATGTTTTGATTTTTTGGTTGTTTAGAACGCAATATTTTTCAAACTAGACAAATGGTCTACAAAAGTTTATCGCACACGTTTCCATAATAACTGACGCAGTTGCGATGTTATCTTTAAAAGTCAAAGTTTGTTTAAAACCAGAACAATAAAAGGAAACCAAAATCTTTTTTTACTTGATTAACTTAATGATTTTTTGTTGTTGTACCGGCGTTAAGCAAAACATTCATTTAACTTTTACCATGAGCCAGTTAGACATGGAATCGTGTTTTTTGCGGGGTAAACTTTTAAATCTCGCCTCTTGTAAGCAGCCCCAGCGAGAATTGCCTGAACTCAGCTTAATTGTTTTGACAAAAGACATAATGAAAATTCATCATCATAAACTGAATACTTAAATCTTTTGTCCTTAGTGAGATCGGGTTTGAGTTCCGCTCTGGTCACTGATTCAATTCCTTTCTGTTCGGTGCCCAAAATTAGGCTCATCGCGCTTTTTAAATAGCCAATTTGTCTGTTTCTTTTTGATTGGGATTAGTTTGACGAGTTGTCGAATTATTGATGATTTCCCCAATTAGCCGAGCCTATGGCTGGCTGAATGACATGACATCTAAAGAAAATTATAGTAATTATAAAATTGCGCTTCGTAAAAATACTTAAATGGACAGGTGGACAATTCGATTGGAAAGCAATTTTGTATTCTTTTGTTGAACTTATCCGAAAAAAACAGAGGAAAAGTCATACTTGTTATTTCAACGGTCTTTTTTTTTAACGAAACAAGGCAAACGTATATATTATATATATCAGCATAAGTTATAGATGATTCGAAATGTCAAGATCTATCCTTTGTTCAATACGGTAAAAGGGTTCGGCTTCTGCATCACATTATTGAATGCTATAAACACGTTTTTGAGTCTGACTACGGTCTCAAGCTCAAAAAGTCATATAGCTAACAAACTGTACTCAAAGAACAAAAATAACTGTTTAAGTTATGATGTTTATTCCACAACTAACTCGCAGAAACAGTAAATAGTGAATTTGGTGTGAAACGTTTTACAAATGACCCCAAGAAAAAGAAAGTTTTCGATTTTATGGTGCTGTGATACTTGACAGAACCATAAAAGTAAAAAAAGGGCTTGATTTGTTAAAATGTTCAACAAAATATGAAATTTGTAACCATTAATGTGATACAATTTAGTTATATTCACATTTATGACTCTTATTTGATATCAAACGAACTGTGAGAAAATTCTAGGAAACAACTGTATTGTCTCGAGTTATCACACATCTTCAAGCTTAAAAATAATAGTTCCTTTTTAATTTTGTTTTAAAATGGAATCTCAGTTTACTAATACTCTGCTCCTCCTAAGAAAATACACGTTTTTTGTTTAAAAAATGAAGAAAAACATCCAAACAACAAGTTCTTTTTTATAACTACTGTATGCATATAAACCACGACGTTGATTTTCTTTTGATCCGTCATTCCTGACGGGCTTACCTTTCTAAAGTAGCATTATATCAATTTACGACCCAAACATAAATTTCAAATTTCGTACTAGTTTAGAATTAACGATTACGTAGATAGAAATGGTTTTTATATAGACACTTTATCTTGTTTTGAAATATTAAAATTTCAAATTTTTAAAATACTGAAAATAAGACATCCGCCAAACTGTTTTGCTGTTCAATTATCTTTTTATGTTTGCTTTATTGGGAAGGTGAAATGCTTCCTAAAATGTACTTTTGAGCTTTCAGAAGGTCAAATCGTAAAACAATGCCCAGTTTTAAGGAAGCCTTTAAGAATTCTTTAAACTGAATATTTTTTACCGGAGATGCGAAAGTATTTGAGCAGCAGTAAAACAAGATTGATTTTAAAATTTGTTTCCTTTCAAAAGAATTTGAAGAATTAAGGTTGTTAATTTTACCAATCCATTTACTCTGTCTTAAAGATAAATCCGACGTCTTAACGCAAGTACTTGATGAAACGTTAAACATCGGTTATTGTAACTAATCAAACTTGCTATCAGAAAAAGCTTTTAGTCTGACAAATTTTTCCTCGAGGCCAATTTTCGATGGTCGGTGTAAATTTATGGTTTCGATGCAATGAGTAACAATCCAAAATACTGTCTTAAACACAATTAAGAACTGCCAGAAGGCTCGCACAGATCCTGTGAAAAACAATGTGTTTACGGCTTTGCGACCGAATTCTTTGTCGCAAATCTGTCCTTCTTTTACAACCACATAAAGCTTCCGAGTGTTGAACAAATCCTTTCTTTTTGTATTGTAATTCAGTTTAATAGGTTATGTTTATAATTTGGCACTGATTCTTACTTCGAAAAAATCTCGGATTTAGCTGTTGATTTTTGCCAATTTGTAAGAGCTTATACTGAGCATTTAGCAAGTTGACACGTGTAAGCGTAATGTAATTTACAGTAGCTAGTCATGGCAGTCGTGACAATGTTTCCCGCCTGTAGCGACTGGAGACAACACGCTTGTATCAAATATAACAATAGTCGCGCTGTATTTCTTTAGTGTCTTACTCAGCCGTATTCAAACTTCGGTATGATAGAAAATTTACAGCTTAATTTGAATATTCGCTTTCCTATAACTAAGAAATACAAAGTGTAACATGTGGAACTTCATGTATTTTTATTTTTGAATAAATTCTCATTTTCTTTATACAAATCAAAATGACCGCATCACCCAAGCTAACAGGACGCTCTTATCGTGTTCGGTGACAGCTGCAAAACCGAGAAATTTGTTTATCTCAAAAAACAAAATGCATCGTCATTTTGGTTATCGTTCACTTATCTGGCAAAGTGCGCTGACATCATCGACCAATGATCTCAACTTTATCTCCTTTATAGTCTCATTCAAATTCACATCCCTCGGGCGTAAGATTAACGCAACACAATATTCTTGTTTTTAGTGGTGAAAATGAATGTCTTTTTGTCTTCCTTTAGAAACAAATTTACAGCTGAACTGCATGAGTTAAATTAAGGCTCAGGGGCTACGGAAGCTGTTTAGAGGAGAAAGGGGGAGGGGGGGAGGGGGGTTGGCTAAATTCCAGAACAACAGTAACGACTGCCTAGTTTTTGTAAAATAGTATAACACTGAGGGATTTCCCATTTGACAAAATTTCGGAAGTTTCAATCAAAAATACAAGAAAGCACAAGCATATAAAAAATTTCCAAGTTGGCGAAAAAATGTGTGTGGGTGTGTGGGTGTGTGGGTGTGTGGTGTGAGTGTATGTGTGAGGGGGAGCTATAGCCCACTAGCTCTCCCCCCGAGTCTTCTACTTATCTGCTGAACATTTATTTTTTATATCAAAGTTTGCAACTTGGATATATGGTTAGAAATAAAGCGCTCCTCAAGTTCAATGCTCAATAAAATTTGACTAACCTTGATCTGATGTCTTTTCGGGCGTTTTAAGCGGATTTGTTGCCCTTTCCTTCACCCGTTATAGAAAAGAGAAAGGCTGGCGACTTCGGTTGCAACCAACACCAATTCAATCGACAATCTATCCATTGTAATCCCCTCCAATGACTCCAAAACGAACAAAGCACCTGAATGGACCATGATTTTCCTATTAAGATATTGCACAAAAATCCGTTAATAAAAAATTTGATCTAATCTTTTGCTGCATTTTCTTTCCCTTTTCGCTCGAGTTTTTGATTCTCCAGATGCCTGATTTATCTATACGTGACATCTGCGCTTTGTGAAAAAATACTTTGCTCGTGTTTAGTTCATGGGAGACCCAGAGGGTATCAGCTTAAAATACTCTCCCTACCGGCGAGTTGATGATATGGCGTTCCATGGCGTTGTACCATGGCAACAAGCGGCAAATCAAAACGATGTTTTTCAACATCGGTTAAAGTAACAAAGCTCAGTTGTCACATATGGATAAATCAGGCATCTGGAGAATCAAAAACTCAAGCCAAAAGAGAAAGAAAATGCAGCAAACGATTAGGTCAAATTGTTTATTTATGGATTTTAGTGCAATATCTTGATAGGAAAATCATTGTCCTTTGGTTCTGAGTTCGTTTTGGAGTCATTGGAGGGGATTACAATCGATGGCCCCCCCCATCGATAAATTGGCGATCGAATTGGTGTTCGTTGCAACCGAAGTCGCCAGCCTTTCTCTTTTCTATAACGGGTGAAGGAAAGGGCAACAAAATCGCCTAAAATGCCCGAAAAAACTAGCAACAAAGGATCAACAGACTACCAGAAACAACATCATATCAAAGTTAGTCAAATTTGATTGAAAATCCTATTTGCGATTTTACTTTGCTATTGATCCCATATATTAGCACTGTATTTGTAAGTCCTCACTCATTTTGTGCCTGGAACTGCTTTTGGTTTTAAATGACATCGACTGACGTTTGAGTGTCTGGGTGAATGTAGTCCTGAGAAGAACGGTTGAAGATGGCATTAGTTGTCGTTTGATTGTCTGGGTGTGCTAAGTCTTGAGAAAGGCTGTTGTAAATGACATTGACTGACGTTTGATCGTCCGGGTGTGTGAAGTCTAGAGAAGGACTGTTGTGGATGAAATTGACGGACGTTTGATTGTCCGGGTGTGTGAAGTCTAGAGAAGGACTGTTGTGGATGAAATTGACTGACGTTTGATTGTCTGGATGTGTGTAATGCTCTACCGACTGAGCTAACACGACTCCGTGTTGATCGCATCCGCGGAGTTTATTACTAAAAAAATCTTTCATTGATATCTTGATTGGATTGTTTATGGGCTTCATATGCAAAAATTACTTAAAAAGTTGTTTTTCTACTTAAACAAATAAAAGCACAGTTGCGCAGTGGAAGCGCGCAGCGACAATAACCGAAAGTTCCGAGAATCGAAAGTTCGCTCAGCTAGAGAATACATCTTTTACATCATGCCTGGTCACTTTTCCTTTTTCAAATAGTTCATGTCATTTTTCAGCAAAAAGAGATGCGAATTAAAAAATTGTCTTTTTTGTATTCATTTCGACATGCAGAACAAACAAAGTGTTTTGAACAGCCAAAAATTTTTTAACTGTTAAAAATTGAATGTGCGCATGCGTCTATATAAAATGTTTACTTCAAAACGAGTCAATGGCCCGATATGGGACTTGAACCCATGACCCTCAGATTAAAAGTCTGATGCTTTACCGACTGAGCTAACCGGGCTCCTGGTTAATGGTGGTAATGTAACTAAGGAAAAGGCTTGTTTCATGTCTGGAATGGATTTTTATTGGGTCAATACCAAAAATTGATTTAAAAAGCTGGTTACAAATCTAAACGTGGAAAGCAGAGTGGCGCAGTGGAAGCGTGCTGGGCCCATAACCCAGAGGTCCGAGGATCGAAACCTCGCTCTGCTAGAGAAAATGCTTTTGCATCTCGTTTTAGTACGTTTAAAAGCAGTTTGTAGTTTTTTCGCCATCTTGAAAGAAAAGGAACCCTACACTCATTGAAGACTGTCTTTGTTTTCATAGAAAAATAATACAAAAAAGAAAAAGTATTATAAAAATCCACAAGAATTTGGCCAAACATTCGATCGCCCGATATGGGACTTGAACCCATGACCCTCAGATTAAAAGTCTGATGCTCTACCGACTGAGCTAACCGGGCTCCGTGTTGGCCGAATCCGAAGAGTTGATTAGTAAAAAGAATCTTTGATTGATATCTTGATTGGATTGTCCATATAAAAAATCACTTAAAAAGTTGTTTTTGCACCTAAATAAATCAAAGCAGATTGACGCAGTAAAAGCGCCTTGCGACCTTAACCTGGTCACTTTTCCTTTTTCAAATAGTTCATGTCATTTTCAGCAAACAAAGATGCAAATGAAAAAAAATTGCTTTTCTTGTATTCATTTCGAGATGCGGGACAAAAAAAGTGTTTTGAACAGCCAACAATTTTTACCTGTTCAAAATGGCATGCGCGCATGCGTCTATATAAATGTCTACTTCAAAACGACTCAATCGCCCGATATGGGACTTGAACCCATGACCCTCAGATTAAAAGTCTGATGCTCTACCGACTGAGCTAACCGGGCTC
>JAOCNB020159038.1:0-10128 GCA_026546465.2 Palythoa caribaeorum | reverse complement strand
ACGATATTTTGCGATTACCAAGTCCAATAATTGTTTTATCATTCGATCACTGAATTTGCTTTTTCTATTTTTTTTTTTTTTGTAGAAAGCGGCAAGCGGAAAGTGCGCGTTACCTTGTAATCACAGTCGGTTTCCTTCAGTTATCAATAAGAAAATTTATTGTTTCGACACTATGCATGAGCAGTGTCATATTTGCAGCTTAAATCTGCAAGACGGCAATGCGCATGACCAGTGTCGTATTTGTAGGCAGTAATTTGTAGGTCCACAACATGGACCAATGAGAAAGAAGCAAAAGTTGCATCGAATGATAATAATAGTTAATAGTATATTCCAGGTTTTCAACTAAGGGTTTGAATGGACAAGAAATAAAAAGTGTAAAACATTGTTTACCTAAAAAAGGTAAATATTTTCTCATTTAAAAAGGCGAGTTTTGCGAATATCAGATTCAAGATTTAGAAACAATTGCCAAACACACTACAAATCTTGTAAAATTCATGAAACAGGCAATGCAATTTTGAATAAAAAAACAACCTAATATTTCTTTGTATGATTTTTACACTATAGAAGACTATTTTCAATGGTTAGCTTAGCTTCAAAGTAAATTGTTTGTCAAAACTTGCAAGAACCAATCTTACAGCATGAAAAAGAGACGTTGAGACGCGAATGCGATATTTCAACTGGCCATTACCAGTTTTCGTCAGGCTTTATAGGGCAATTTATGTTACGGCTTTTTATATAATAAAATTTGGTTTGTAACCAGATGAAGACATGGATAAAATAGTTTAAAAAACATAAGTTACTCTGGTTAAAAATATTTTTTTAAAAAATATTTAACATTTTATTCGCTTCCCCTAAAGAAGGTTGGTATTTCAACCGGAACGTCGGGAAATTTTAAACGCTGAGTTGATAAACGATAAACCTAAAGTTTAACTTTCTGAAGCTGAGCTGATAAACCGCAACACATTTTCTGCTAGAGTTCTGTGGTAATATTTATCTCATTTTACAGATTTTCATAACTCCGAGGAATATTTCGATGAGCATTGCAAAGATGACACACTGAGCTTATGCGAAAGATCCAAATCTGCTTGTGATGGCATTGAGAATGGTTCAGGTAAGAAGTCTTGCTACTGGCTATGAAAACAAAAACAAGAAATGAAAAAAAAAATTAACAGACGTAACAGATCTTCTTTTTGTAGCAGTGGTATTGTGACAACAGGAAGGGCAAAGTTTGTGAGAATTCTCAGGCAGGTGAAAAGCCTCAACTGCGTCTCGAGTTTTCACTTATCTGCTCTCGAATTATTGCAAACATTTGAACGTTCGCCTCGGGTTTCATCAGGCTATGAAGGCACGGAGACAATGTTTTGTTTCTCAAATTAAAATTATCTTTTTTTACACCAATATTTTGTTAAAAATTTTGACCAGAACTTTCGGTTCCTCTATATTGTGTGATTTTAGTATTCATTTTTCAGTAGGTAGAGGACAACACGGCTACGTAGACGTCAAATGTGGCACAGTTTATAGCATTAATTGTAAGGGCTGATGCAGAATTTTTTGGGGGAAACTGGACGTAGGCTCACTACAAAAATTAAAGAACTGAAGAAATCCATCGCAATGCATATGGCGGATTCAAAGTCTGCTATCTCGGGCCATGCCAACGCCCTGCACAACGATATCGATTGACCAGACATTAAAATAATCATTCATGGAAACAACTGGAGAGCACGAAAAATAAGAGAAGCGCTCTCCGATCCACCAAAATAAACCGGAAACTAGAAGAAACTTTGACTGTCAGTCGGCTCCAGTCTACGGGGCCGTGTTGTCTTCTACTTACAAAAGACTGGACACCAGAATCACACAAAATCACTGCTAAAGAGTTTTGGATAGGAGCCGAAACCTCTGGTCAAAAATTTTAACGTTATGTAAAAAAGAATAATTTACATTTTTAAATTTACTGTTTATAAAGATATGGGATAAAAAATAGTAGAACGGATACAATAGAATGACTTGTACAGTGTATTAGTTTAATGAATAACTCAATGCAAATAACAAATTCGGTCTCGAACTTCATTAAAAATTTATGACTGAAAGTGGCTGTTAACAATCTCCTCTCTTTCAAAATGCAGAGCCAAAGATCTTCCGACTTATGGCCTCTGAATTTTGATAATGAAAAACGTTCAATTCAGATTTTCAATCCAAATTAAAAACTCAAAATTTGTTATATTTGTTAAAATTGTTTGCTACCACGCAATTCAAAGGTTGATTTATGCAGGTGTCGAAAATGTTTTTCCTAAACTGAAAAGATAGCAAAAAACACCTGCCATTCATGCAGTTGTTTTTCATTTCTCGTATGACGAGTTTAATCAAAGAAGACAAAAAGTTTTTTGTACGATTGAAAAGTCATTAAAGTAGTCAACGAATCGGTGTTTTGGAGACCGTGAATGTTTAGACATTAATAATTTTTGTGTTCGTTGCAAATTATTGTGACTACATAATGAAGTCCAAAAGTTTCATTGTTAAAATAATTGTGTATGTAAAAATCTACTGAACTAAATTTATAATATTCTAACCTGCGGTTCGCACAGTGGCCTCGTGTTTTAAGAATCAATGTAAGTTTTTCCTTTTCTCTTTACTAATAGCGTAGAAAAGTCTGAAATTCTTTATTGATCTTAAAGTAACTGGAAGCTTAGCAGGTATATGTTTTGAAAGGTAGTCTCCAAACAAACAAATTCACAAACTTCTGGCTGATATTTAGAATTTTAAACTAAATTATCATGTGAAGTTTGTTTATTTGAAATTGATTTCTCAGTTATTCTTTATTATCATTTAGAAATAAGAAATTTCACTGAAATATGTTATTCTTTCCCTTTCCCCCAGTTGATCCAGTTTGACTAGATTCTAAAGACTTTTAGTTTAAGTCATAAAACCAACACATGTACTATATATTTCGATGTATGTTTTGTTTCTCCAAGAAATATTTAAATATGTAAATGGCACTTCAAATTTCACTGTTGGATCTAACCAACTCACTTCATTTTGTTAATCTTTTGAAGTAAAGCTTTTTGGTGTTACGTTCAAAAAAACATTCAATGCAAAACCATAATCTCTATGTGAACGAATCAATACTGTTTTCGTCTATATTCAGTACCAACTCAGTTCTCAATTATTAATTCCTCGTTTGACTTTCATATTTAATTCTAAAGGTTATTTAGTTAGTTGAAATTCAGTATCTCTCATAATTTATTACTCATTGCTTTAATTCTAAAGCAACCTTTTTTTTCATGCAACTTTAAAAGTTGTGTTTGAATTGATTGACGTAAAAGCTAAATGCTATTTCATGGACTTCATGGCGGCCCCTTGGCAGGAAAATATTTCATATTCCAAAAGGTTTTTGTTTTTCATTGGCCAAACGTTAATTATGAACCTTGCTTTCTCAACAGTAACTCGATATTTTGCAACTTATACATCCTAAAGAAGTGTAAAATTTCGCCGATAATACAACTATGTGAAATTGGTAGCACGTGGGAAAACTAAGAGACAGCTCTTTCTTTGTTCTGAATATGAATTGTTTACAAATATTACGAAAAGAAAGAAAAGAAATATAAAAGAAAATATAAACTTTGTTGTAGCTTAGTTTTCGCTTGTAAACACGTTCTAATATTTTGTGAAATAAGCTTTAAGAGATGTATGGGGCAAAAATGTATTTATTAAAGTTCAAATCGGTACTGTGCATCGGTTTAATGAAACACCACCGTGGACATACGGGGGATTTTACATCGACTAATCAAATGCAATTAAAACCCCAACCCTCTTGGGGCCAAATTTCTTTGCCTATAATATAAGGATTAAAACGCGTCAATAGCCCAACGTTTTCCCCCACTGTACCCTAATGGGGTTTATTTTTCAAAACCCCGCCCTTGGGGGAATATCTTTGTTTAATAGGTGTGCTAAGCGCCGCCTTGTACCGGGGGTTTATTTAACTGGTCAGATGCATAAACTTCTAAATGACTTTCATCTTCAGACAGTTATGAAGAGGATGACAAGGAGTTCAACTCCCTAAAAGAGTGTTTTGTACATCTTTTACCAGGTGAGTTCTTTAGAAATTTAAAAGAATAACCAAAATGTGATATATCAGCAATTTAATTGATATGTTCTCGTGCCATTCAGAATTAATTTTCCCTATTTGAATTTGAGAAACGCAGTATGTAGTTCACACTTGTAGCCGAAATTCTGTGGTTATATAACACATTTTCGAATATAGATCCGCGTTATATATTTTTATCATGTCAGCATAAAATAACAGAGTTTAAGGTTCGAAATTATCCCAGTTCTTGATACAGTAAGGGAAAAAGCTCTTTTGAAACCTTTCTGTAGAGCAGTTATACAAAGAAATAGATCATCATTGTTAGTGACATCATCATCATCACATTATCATCATCTTCATCGTCTTCATCATTATCATCCACTTATCATCGCCGGTGTTGCCATCGATGGCACAACTATAACTATTGTCGTCATCGTTATTGTCATTGTCATCTTCATCATAATTGCCATGATTACAATCACAATCATCAATGGTATTGTTGTACTTGGGTACAAAACACTGCATTCAAATTTCTTATGTTGATTGAGGCACTAAATATGTTCTTGAAACATTATGTTTAAAAGCTCAGAAAAGACAACCATTGCCAAAACTTACCATACTTCAAACAAAAGTTCCAAAGAAGACATCCATCAGATTACAAATGGAGAAGATGCTGGTGGAAGTCACACTTCGGAGTGATCATAAACTAAAAGCACTTGCTGCGCAGGCGCAAAATCTGTATGAACAGACAGAGGTATTGAGGGATGAAAACAAGGCGATAAAGAGACTGCAGAGGCAGCAAATGAACGAAATGGATGAGTTGACAATGTTTGTAAGAACTGCTCACAATACGGTGGTGGATATCCGTAAAGCTGTACGATACACGGAAGATGACTGTCTCCAGATGTCGGACTCACTAAGGTTTAATATCACAAGTTCAACATGTACATGCTAGTGGTGACTTGAAGCCACTATATACGGCACTATGGCCACATGGGTAGTAGCCATTACCCTTTATATCTACCCTTAAAAAAATTCAGTGAACCCGAGTGTTAGCAGCCACTATACTGGGCACTATGACCACATGGGTAGCGGGTATTCCCCTTTATATCAACCCTTGATTTAATTCAGTGAACCTGAGTGTTAGCAGCCACTGTACTGGGCACTATGGCCACATGGGTAGCGGGCATTACCCTTTATATTTACCCTTAAATACATTCAGTGAACACGAGTGTTAGCAGCCACTATACTGGGCACTATGGTCGCGTGGGTAGCGGGCATTACCCCTTATATCTACCCTTAAATAAATTGAAACTGAGTGTTAGCAGCCGTGGACTCAGGGTCAGGCTCACTTTATATAAAGGTAGATATAAGGGGAAGTGCCCGCTACCCATGTGGCAATATTGCCCAGTATAGTGACTGCTAACATTTAGGACCACTTTATATAAAGGTAGATATAAGGGGTAGTGCCCGCTACCCATGTGGCAATAGTGCACAGTATAGTGGCTGCTAGCATTTAGGACCACTTTATTTAGGGTAGATATAAGGGGTAATGCCTGCTACCCATGTGGTTATAGTGCCGAATATAGTGGCAATAAGTTACCACTGGCACGCATGTGCTGAACTTGTGAGTTTATCTTTTAAAGCCGCATCCCACAAGCGTTAATATGATTCCACTTTACTTAATGTTTGATATACATTTACCTTTTTTAACCTTGCCTAGAAATATGTAATCTAATTATCATAGCGATCTTCATCTAGATAATGTACCTTTAAACAACAAATGAACTCTGTGCCACTGCCATGCACTGCAATCGCCACAGCCATTGTCGTAAGAGAGTACTGTAAATTGGAAAGCAAAGCTTAATATTAATTCTTAGAACAAAATATGAATTTCTTAATGATGTTTATAAAATCTAGCAGATATAATGTGCCCTATGATTGGCTGTGTAACGTTTTTCTAATTCCCGAGAAAACAGCACTCTGGTTTTATCACTTCCCTTGTGTCATTGACCTGTGTACGTGGCTTGTCAACATGGCCTCGGAAATAAAAAGAATTTAAACAAGACCAAGAGACAGATTTTCTTAATTTTTTATTGAGTTAAATTTTGAAATCCAGAAAAAACAAGGAACGGGTAGTGAAAAAGCGGTTCTTGGAGAGAAAGCATAAGCGGCACCAAAACAAACTTAAAAATCTCATTTCGAAACCAGTCAGAAAGTATCTGCTAGGGTGAATGAGCCGCAGGGAAATTTTCAAAAAAACTTCAAATAACTTTTTCCGTCTTTTTACTCACCCTGCTTGTTCTGTTCGAATTTAGTTATAGAGTCACTTGAAAATTCACTCGAGAATTGCGATACCTGTGAATCATTTTTCTCATGAACTCGATTCTATAACTGAGCAGAGGGCGCGAGCCCGTTTTCTGTTTCTATAAAATAAAACAGTTTTCAAGAGAGCAATAAAAAGTTTACGAGTTTAGTTCTTACGTTCTTGGTAGGAAAAAGAATAAGAAAATACTTCGCCTTCGAGATGAGTGTGGCAGGTACGAGATGTTACTAGCAAGAGACAGGCGCCTCCCTTCTAAGGAAGAACTGGAAAAAAGGATAGAGAAAGCCGAGGAACGACTAGTGGAAAAAGACAAAAAAATTGAGGCAAGAATACTAATATTATTATTGATGGTTTCTCTTACTAGTATTTTCTTTTTAAAATATATCGTTCTTGTTGTTTATTTATTTGCTGTTGTCGATTCTTTTGTTTTTGCTGTGCTTGATATTGTTGTTTTTGTTGATGTTGATGAAGTGCTGTTGCTATTTTTGTTTTCTGTTGTTTTGTTTGCTACTATTTTTGTTGTTACTGTTATTAACGCTGTTAATCTTGCTGTTGTTTTTATTTCCTGATGCATGTTGTTGTACGCTGCTGTCGCTGCTGCTGTTACTGTTGTTCGCTGTTTATTGTTACTGTCATTGTTGCTGTCGCTGTCGCTGCTGCTGTTGCTGTTGTTTGGTGCTATTGCTGCTGCTGTTATCATCATCATCATCATCATCATCATCATCATCATCATCATCATTATTATCATTATCATTATCATTTCTGTTGTTGTTGATTTTTTTGCCGTTTTCGTTTATTGTTGTTATTGTTACTGTTTCTTTGTCTTTTTTATTCTTGTTTCTTTTTTCTTCATGTATTTTTATTCTTCCATATATTTTTATGTTGATTCTCATTTTTTATTAGTATACGCCTTTTTATACTACATACTATGAAAGTGAAAGAAGCAGATTTAAAACTAATTACAGAACTTAGTATTTTTATAGTGCCCAATAATTTGTTCCACAGAGCAACTGTTCTATATAGGAATGTGCGCTGACTTACGGCTGAACGACAAAGTTGTATTTGTTATACTTTACATTTTGTAATTGCTATGTTTTCAAATTTGATAGGATTTGGATGAGCAGATGAAGGAAGCCGAAAAGAAAGCAGCTCAAATTCACAATAAACAAAGCAAGCGGCAAGCGGAACTCAAAATGCAAATTGAAGAAATGTCAAAAGAGTGTGACGAGTTGAAAAAAAGAATCAAGGTACAATATTTAATAAAATTGCTTTTCTCAATAAGCAACTTACATAAATTTCCTTTACATTAAGAAAAGTTTCAGTAGCTTACTTTAAGAGAAGTGAGGCTGGCGTAATGGTCATCACTCGTGCCTCCCACCTCTTCGTAGCCTCCGTAGCTGGCGGTCTTGAGAGAAGGCAAAAAAAAAGTCAAAAATCCGATCAAAACGACTGGGAAGAGGTTAAGAAAGATACTGGAGTGGGGTGTAGGGGAGACATCACACCACGTGAGTTCGTTTAGAAAATAACCCTTGGCTTCGTTATTTTAATGACAACCTCAGTCGCTTTCTTATTGGTCAGTTGCGCTTGTTTGTACAAGTAGGCGCGAAGCAAAACGTTTAGTTTTCGGGCAGTCGATCTTATCCTTTCCCCTCCCCCCAAACCAGTAATTTTCCTCTCCCCAGTCCTCTCAAACTCGTCCAGCCTGGGGTCCAAAAGAATATGACAAATTTTTGAATTTTCCTCTTCATCACAAGACCGTCAGCTCTGCAGACTAACCTCGACGACGTCTACTACCTGTTCTCCGCTCGTGGGCTGAGATTTGTCGACCTTAATCTAACTTCGACGGTGTTTATTCTCCCCCAGTAAAATCGAATTTCACGATCTGAGCCGTCAAGAGATTTTGTTAGCTATACTGGCTAGGAAGGGTTGGCAATCAATTCCTTTGAAAAAAAACGTTAGTAATTTATTGTTAGTTTTAAAGCAGCTGCAGGACCTTTTCATTTCTATTAGGATGTGACAATAAATATTTGATGACGAATTCCGATTTTCGATAAATATAATATTTTACAATGTCACGCTCGAGTAAGAAGAGACTATTGGCTTACATGCTTTTCTTATTTCTTGCTATCGATAATTTTTAGGCCTGCACACAACATACACACACGTGCTCGCTCGTCTCTATACTCGGCGGCGGCGTGATTGGCGCAGTGGTAAGATCTCTGCCTTCTAACCACAACGTCCCAAGGGTTCAAATTTGTGTGGCTTTCTTTTCCGCCAAAGTTGACGCAGCTTTCCATCCTCCCGATGTCGGTAAAATGAGCACCAGCTTCTGCTGGGGTCTAACCTGCGATGGATTAGTTTCCCGTCCAGGGGGAGTCAATGACTCTTAATTATCCGCTTAACACTACAGAAACAGGAGATAAGCACCGGCTCCAAGGGATCACTTAGGCTCGTAAAAGGATTTAGTTTTAACCGCAAAACACACACACACGTGCGCGCTCGGTTCTATAATCTGCGGTCTTGTCAGTATATCTCGGAATCTCCCCTTCGGCTGACTCTTTGGTAATAACTACAACATGAACAACTGAAAAAATACCGACGTAATTTATGTTATCTTGTTTTCTCACTGCAGAACGCTGAGAGACGTATCCATAATACAAACGTGTATTCGAGGAAGCAACAACCTACCCTAGGCGCGGCACCTAAGCTTGCTGCAATCACATGGTACCCGCCAAACAAAGAGGAAAATTCTGAGCACAAAGTGAAGAAATGGTTACAGAACAATGTGAAAAAAGTAGATGAATGACTGAGTTCATTTTCTGCTTCATCATCTTAACAATAAAAACAATTCTTTTTACTTAATGTTGTATTTGCGCAAGCTAATTTGTACACTTGCGGTATATAGATTGTTATATACATATATATTAACCCTATCTTACATGGGCTTTTTGAGGTTGGTTCTACACGGGGGGGAGGGAGGGGGGCACAAGTTTAATTAGATTGAATGACAATTGGCACAAGATAAGTTGGTCACAAGGCAAATAATTATATTGGTGCAGTTAAAGGCATTGTCACTTTTCGTCATTGAAATTAGTTGCTGTACAGAACTCTTCAGCCATTAAACCGATTTAAACCAAATTTGGCACAAGTATTGGTGTTCACAAGACAAATAACTTGACTGTGTTTTTATTGTTGTTTTACACAAAATGACGTTATAATGACGTCACGATGACGTCATTATTATGTAATATTTGAATTTTTTATTTTCAAAGAAATCTACATTAATTTTAGTAAAAGAAAATGTTTGCATAATATATTATATAAAAAAATCATTTCTACTCATTTCCGTCTTTTAAATTGTGTGTATATTTATATTTTTCTAAAAATTGCAAAATCAAGATGACGTCATCAATTGTGTCGTCATGATGACGTCGCTGACTTAGACTGATACAAATTAATTAGATATGTGTTTCAGGGTGATATACCAAACGTATTACGTGAATAAAACCTATAACAACGCTTAGAAACTTAAAATAGTAAAAATAAAAAAAGGTACCGTCACCAAATCCGTTACCATGGTAACGGACACCATCTCAAACATCAAATTTTGCTATAAACATAAAGTCTGATAAATTTTAGCAAAAGTCACAAAGTTTGGCAATATAGCTTTAATAGCGCCAAAGTTATAATCAATTAAAATCGGCGCGGGCAATTTGTTTCC